>RCAB01000547.1:1510-39603 GCA_003640385.1 Setaria digitata | reverse complement strand
AGTTTTCCGGTTATGCAAAGTTCCATCCACTAATGTTAACCATTTTCCGGTTATAACTTATATATCTATTAATTTCAAAGTACAATTTTCCAATTATGAGAAGTTTCATTCCAGCATCATAAGCAACTATTTGTAGCGTACGTAGATGATTTCCATTTCATGGAAAGAAAACGATTGTTAAATGTATCGTTCGTTGTAAAAACTGAGGATTTTAAGCGGTTTTAAAATTAAATAATTAAATGGAGCAGATTATTTTTAATTATTTGTTTGCTCGATTAGTCAGTTCATTTTTTTTTTTTTTTTTTTTGCGTTTAATTAATGACTTTAACTAATTTATTTAAGTTTGTGCTTTTATTCAGTCATTTATTTCCACGTTTACATTTATTATATATATATATATATAAATTTTTTCTCGTACAGGAGTGTGTTTTTCATGACTAGTAATCACAAGTGATAGCAATTTTTGCTATGATAAGAAAATGGAATTGAATGCATTAGCTGGAAACGAACTGGAATAGAGAATGCATCATTCATTATAAATAATATTTATCAGCAAATGTTTTCAGTAGACTATCCTTAATCCTATTTTGATTTTTTGTATTTTATTACTTTTAATTTAATTATTTGAATAGCAATAGCAACAGTTCAGTCTATTTTTCATTTTCATTTTTTTTTTTTTTTTTCATTAAAAAAGAAAGAAAGAAAAGAAAAGAAAAAATGAAACGAATAACGTTATTATATTGAAATATTGTATATTGGGAAGGAAGCAAAAATATAATATTGAACAAAAATGATTTTTTTAAATAATATTAAATATTGATTGAATTTTGGTTAAGTTAACTTATCATTTGAAATTTCAATCTGAAATTTTTGTTTTAAAATTTGAAAAAATTGCAAAAATCATTTTATTTCCCAGAAATTTCAGAAGCCTCTACCATTTTATGTGGTACCAGTAATTTTAACGAATAATTGAAAATTCATTAAGTTACTATCAAATAGTACTAAAATTTTCTTGAAGATAAATGGATTTATAAAATATATCATCACGCGAGACTTTCTTATTTTTTTTTCCGTGATCACTTCGAATTTTAAAATAATATTTAACATTTGAAATTTCACCCTTAAGTTTGTTTTATTCCACTTCTATGCAAATTAATTTTTCAGTTTAAAGAAACAAATTAATTTGAAAAAGAATGTTGTTTATTATTCCTGTAAAGAAAAATTAATTTTTTAATTTTTATGGATAATTAATTTTTTGCAATTAATAATCACATTGCGCGGTTTTTTTTTTCTTTGTTGCAAATAATTTTGTACAGAAAAAAAAGAAAAAAGAAATTGAAAAACCAAGAAAGCTTTTATTAAATTAACATTTTATACTTATAGAAAAGAAAGTCTACGTACAAACTTTTACTTGCTCTTCTTTTTGCTTATTTGCCAAATCTGAAATGAATAATAATAATAATAATAATTCGAAATGAATAAATTCGTTGGGTTTGTTAAATTTGAAAAGAATGGGAATGAATGTATTGGGTAGAAAAATTGTTAAATGAATGTAGAGAAGGAAAGATAAATTTTTAATTTAATCTTTTTTTTTTTTTCGATTATTTATGAGCAAAAATGAAAGGGAGAGAAAAAGAGGAAGGAAATAATATCGTTGCATTTGAAGCTGAATAAAAATAAAGAATTAAAAAATTCATTTTTCTTTTTTTTTCCTTTCAATTTTAAAATTTACAAATAACATGTCACTTTCTTCTCAACAAATTTTTCTTTTTATTTTTTTATTTTATTTTGTTTTTTTTTTTTTTTTTTTGAGGGATAGGAGGGGGTTTATTTTGTTAAATTTTTTTTTTTTTTTTCATGAAAAAGTTGGAAATATGAAAGTAGATGAATTCACTGTTTTGAATCTACAATGAAAAATATCATTCCTAACAGCAAGTCATAAAATTAAATGTAATTGTTTCGTAAAATTAATCATACAAATATATGTAAAATTAAATAAAAAATAAAAATAAAATTAAAATTCGTAAAATTAATCATATAGTAATTTTTTTAATAATAACTTGTGATGATCAAATATATATATACATATATTAAATGATAAACTGAATAACTGTTTGATTAATTTTCCTGAAATCATTTTTGTTTATTTTTTTTTTTTTTAATCCCATTATTCGGTACCATTTTTAAGCACTCATTTCTTATGCACTGGAAAGCTTTGAAATTACTTGGAAAAAATCATTAAAAAAATATTTCACTTACCTATAATTCTAGTATCAAATGATAATTGGTTAAAAAAAAAAAAAAAAAAAAAAAAAATTAATAGAATTTGTTTACTGCCGGTTGAAGAGATGTTATGCAACGTATATATGATAAGCTTGTTATCAGTAATAATTATCAGTTTTGCTGCTAATCGTTTGTGTTAATTTTCACTAATTTATCTCTAAAACACAAGTATTAACTATGCTATTAATTTCAGGTGAAACAAAAAGCAGAAAAAAAGAAGAAAAAAAAAAGGGAAAGGAAAAGGATAGTGATGATGGTAAGTTATAAGTTATAGGCGAGTTATAGATTAAGCATATTTAATTATCAGTAAAGATCAAAGTTATAATTTCTTATCACACTATCACGATAATTCAAAAAGTTGATGAGATATTATGTTATATATATATATAGATATATGATAAGCTTGTTATCAGTAATAATTATCAGTTTTGCTGCTAATCGCTCGTGTTAATTTACACTAATTTATCTCTCTAATATTTAACATAAAAAAAATATTTAATTACCTTTTTTTTTTTTTTTTTTTTTTTTTTTTTACAATATTTCTACATTAATAATCAGTCAGCTTCCTTCCTCATAATATTTCACGTACCACGTGTTAATTACACTTTTTTTTTTTTTAAATAAGACATTCCAACATCACTTACTAATCATTTTTCTTTTTGCTAAATTTCATTTTCAAAAATTTTATATGAATTTCATAGTTTCCATTTTATATTTAACAATTTCTGGATTCTTCTTTCCTTTTCCTTTTCCGTTTTTTTTCTTCCTTTTTTTTTTTTTTTCTCATTCTTCTTGACAAATTTGTCGGTATGTTAATGAAAAAGAAAAAGAATTCTTTTTCTTCGTATAAAACTGAATTTGCTATTAATTAAAATTAGTTAAATTACTAGCAAACAGAGCTAATTGCGTAAGTTTTCACATTCTTGTCTCTTTTCCAGGAATCAATGCTTCAGCCAAAGAAATTGGTGCTGCATAAGGAACTTTGCCTTGGATCATTCCTTTTAAATGTTCTCATTGGAACAGTGATCGGTATTTATCAGTTCTTAAATTATAAAAAATTAATACCTTTTGTAAATTTTTTGAATCAAAAATAGATGTAAATTTTAAGGGTAGAGGGTGATGACGATACAAGGTATTCAGAGTTTATTACCTGTTTGCTAATTAATTTGAACTATTCAAGTTGATGGTGTAAGCTAAGCTTTTCAATAAATTAATGCACTGATTATAAGTTATTAGTGAAATGCTAAATTGTCATTTCTTTTTCTGTTTTTTTTTTCTTTTTCACAATATTTTATGAAATTCCTGTTTTTTTTTTCTTTAAATTAAAAATTCATTAATTAAATAGAGGGAAGATTTGGTTGAATTATAATTGCTTAAATTACTCTCAATTTTAATTCATTCAAAATGATTTAAATCACATTAAAGGTATAAAATGATAAAATAATTGATTTGTTAAAATAATGTTTTCAATTTTTTATTAACCTCAATAAATAGAGCTTTTCGGTGCACTAAAATTAAAAACTTTTAAAATTAATTTTTTTTTCCACAATCTATTGCTAATTAAACTAAACAAAAAAAAAAAAAAAGGAAATATTAATGGCACAAATTTAAAAAAAAAAAAATTAATAAATAAATTTTATTACTCAAATACTTGATGATTGAATAGACTTAAAACTGATAGAAATTCCTGTAAATTTTTGAATTTTGCAGGTTTTGCAATAGAATTTATTCCGGATGGTTATTTCGAGCCGTACCGTCGTGGATTCTATTGCAATGATTCGAGTATTCAATTACCATACAAATTTAATACTGTGTCAACATCAGCACTTCATGCATTTGTATTTCTGCCACCATTTGCCGGAGTATGTTCAGCAATTTTTATAATTTTTTTTTTTTTTTAAATATATTTTAATGTATAATATTTAATTTCATATACATATTCGAATTGTTGTTAGTTTCAAATAAAATATTTGTGACTATAGTAAGAGCGAAAAAGCATGTTGTACAGGAAATATGAGGAAATAGGAAAATTTATAGCGAAAAAGGAAAAAAAAAAATGGAAAATGAGGAAAAAAAAAATTAAATCTGATGAAATTTTTCATTTTATATTTTAATTTTTAAGTTGAATTTTTTTTTTCCATCCATAAATTCCAAAGAAAAAAAAGAGAGAGAGAAAATTATGAACTATTGTCACATTTTTTTCCTTTTCTAAAATTCAGTAGCATCTATTTATTTATTTATTTATACTTTTTTTTTTTGTAGTTATTAAGTTTCACTATTGATATTCCCGTAGTTGTTAAATTTTAAAATTAATATTGCCATATTAGATTAGATTTTACTGAACATAGCAGATTTAGCGATTGCAATTTTCGTTAATTAAAATTCAAGAAGTTATTAAATTTTACTGAGTACGGCAATGTTGAGGACTGCAATTATTTCAAACAAGAGCTGAAGATGATAAGACTGGAAATAGCCTAAAGTGATAATGTTGAAATTAGAAATGTTAAAATTTTATCATTTCAATGATTTTAATTAACTAAAAATTCTTTAGCATTATTTAACTTAGCAAAAAAAAAAATTGATATTTCTTTCTTTATTTTTATTAAAAAAAAAAAATTATTATCAGATTTTGATCACTGAAGTTTATCGTTCAAAGTATTATAAGGAATTATACAGTTGGCGAGGTTTTAATATCAATCAAATACTGGTTAATTCTGTGAAATACTACGGTAAATGCTTTTTTATCTTGAATTCTACCTTTGTTAAGTGATTTAATAAGTAAACTCTTAATATTTTGCTAAATTTCGGTTATTAGCAATAAAATAATAATTATTTGGATAGGAAAAATAAATTAATAATTAATTTCTATTATGCTTCTAATAAAAGTAGCATCGCATAATTCATACAACTATAATTTATAAAAGCATTTCAAATATATACAAAATTGATAAAACGGTGATAAAATAAAATGATAATTGATAATAGTGAATAACGATGATTACAACATGCATACGATTGACAATAATAAAATAGTATGGGATAACTGATAACAGTATTACTTAAGATGTCACTACTATCTATATACGTACAATTTTATCATCGACATTTATATGGTATATACGATTAGCAATGATAAACCGGTTTTGCCTAACTGATAACAGTGTTGCTTAAAACGTTATAATTATAGACATTTATAAACAATTAGCAATGATAAAATAGTATCAATTAACTGATAAAAAATTATTACCTAAAAAAAAAAACAGTTCAAATTTTACGCTTACTAATGATGATAGAAATAATTGTTTTTATAGCATATCATTTATTTGGAATAATTTTAACACTTTTTCTAACGAATGGAACGAAATATGCTGTTGGCGAATTACGGCCAATATTCATTGATATATGCAAGCCAATATTTGATCAAAATTATTGTCTTAATCATACATATATCATGAATTATAATTGCCGTGGGAATAATTTTAATTTTCCTATCAAAGAAGCACGTCTATCATTTTTTAGTGGACATTCTTCGCTATCCTCAGCAACAGCTATCTTTTTGGTGGTTCGAATTAAATTACTGAATAAAATTTCAATTATTCTTTTAATTTTTTTCATTTTCATTCAGTATTTTTATTAATTGCACTAATATAGGTTTTTTTTTTTTGATGAAATGAAAAAGAAAATGTTAATAAAAGGATTAAAACAAAAAAAAAAAAAAAATTTTTTTTATTATTAGATTTATTTGCAATCGCGAATTTCACATAAAAATTTGGCAATTGTTCTGAAACCACTGGTACAGCTATCAGTGATTAGCATGTCACTCTTTATCGGATATAGTCGAATTATTGATGGTCTACATCATTTACATGATGTTATCGTTGGTTTTCTCGTTGGTACATTAATTGGCTACATTACAGTAAGTGTTATTAATTAAATTAATTGCTCAAAAAAAAAAAAATTATTTGAAAAAAAGAACTTTTTGTTTTTAAGAAAAGCAAGTGTTTTTTTTTTTTTTTTCTTCTTCTTCTTTTCTTAAATTTAAAATGAACATTAATATTTTTCGTTATAAATGATGATAGATTAAAAAAAAAAAAAAAAAAAAAAAAAGTTTACAAAAATTGTATTACACAGTTCCTTTAATCATTATTATCAGTAGATGATAAAAAGAACGGTTTATTTAACACTTAAAATATAATGTTAAATATCATAATAACGATCTCAATGAATATCTTTTTTTTTTTTCCTCTCTTTATTATTAATAATCTTTTTTTTCCTTTTTTTTTTCTTTTTTTTAAGAAATCTTATTTTATATTATTCGATTTAATGTAATTACAGGCAAAACATATAGCGAAATTAAGGATGAGACCAGGTGAAATTCGACGAAACGTTTATAAAAATTACATTGCATAATTTTTTTTATCATTTTCAGTAGATGATAAAAGAAAAAAAAGGCTTATTTAAAACTTAGATTATAATATTAAATACCACAACAATAACTATAATGTTATCATTTCTTTTTCCTTTTTTATTATCAATAATCTTCCTTCTTCTTTTTTTTTTTTTGATAATTTCGTTTAATTACTTATTTTCTATTATTTAATTTAATGATTGCAGGCAAAATATATAGCAGGATTAAGGATGAGACCAGATGAAATGCGACGAAATGAAATGAAATTGCAAAAAGTTGAATTATCATCAGTACCACCGGATGAAACTACGCCATCATATAAGACAAGTGTTGTACGAATTGAACCAACCGAACTGCGATTATTTGATTAATTAAAAAGTATTTGTGCATGTAAGTTATTATGTTATTCTTTCTTTTTTTTTTTTAAGCAAATTAATTATTATCGGCATTTATCATTTATCAGATGTTTATTCATCTCGATTAAACTCACTTTATCAGTGATTCATTCCAATTAAACTCTTATTGTAATCAAGCTCATTTTATTGTCATTTATTCCAATAATTTCTTTTTTTTTTCCCCCTCCCCCTCTTTTCTCTAATAAATCTCATTTTTGAATCATCATTTATTTCGATAATTCTTTTTAATCGAACTCATTTTATCATCATTTATTTCAACGATTTTTTTTTTCGAACCAAATTCACTTGCATTGTCATTTATTACATTGATTCTTTCTAATCAAATTTATTTTTATTATCATTCATTTCAGTAATTCCTTCTATTTCAATTTACTGTATCATCATTCATCTTAATCTATCTAAATGACTTTAATTAAACCTTTTTTTTTTTTTTGTTATTTATTCTAAAGGTGAGGAGAATAAAGTAGAATAGAATATGGTATGATTTGAAATTTTATAATTGAACAAAACAGGAAGGAAAAAAAAAATGGAATTCCATATAAATTGAATTTATAAATTTTCATTGGAAAGAAACAAAATTTGATTATTTTAGTAAAAAAAAAAAAATATACATGTATATATAACTATTCCATTCTTCAAAATTGTTAACAAAAACTTATCACTGGCAATTATTCAATTTTCAATTCTTTTTTTTTTTGATATAATATTAATCAAGATTTTTTCACGAAGTAAAAAGAACCAGTTGTTATACTGATAACTTTTATTTATTTTTCAGCTTTATCAATAAATATAATTGAAGCAAAGAACAAAAAAATTAGATAACATTTAAATTTAATTAGACAAAAGTGAATAGAGTAATAAATGGCAGGATATGTGTTAAATTAAATTTTTCCTTCTTTCTTTCTTTCTTTTTTTTTTTTTTTTTTTTTTTAACATTTTATAATACACGGACGTGATTCTTTTTCTGACGCATTACACGCAGAATCTTCTTCTTCATCCACGTAACGATGCGGTCTTATAATACGACGTCGTCGAATCTGCTTACCCTCACCACACGTTACCGAACACGGTGACCACGTACTCCACGGTTTAATATGACAGTTTTGAATTGCTGCATTGTTGAACAACAAATTTTCAAATCAGATACGAAGAGAAAGATAAATTAAAAAAAAAAAAAAAAGATTCTTCATTTTTAATCAAAGTTTTGTATCAAATTTAATTAGAAATATAAAATGTGAAAAACTTTACATTTATTTGTTATTAAAAAAAGCTGATTTTACACAATTTTCATTTTAAATTTGGTTAAGAAAAAAAAAATGAAAAATTTAATAAATTTTTATTTTAAAAAGTTATTTGATTTGCTTATTTTTTTTTTTTTTTCTATTGATACTTACCACACGGTCTTAATTCACAACGCAATTCTTGTACCATATGCTCAGGACATGACCGCCCACCATTTCGTGGAAATACCTGAAAAAAATGAAATGTAAATGAAATTTAAACATAAAATGAATTTTAAAAAAATTCGAATTTTTTTTGAGTGAATAAGTAAATAAACAAAAGAAAATTTGAATTAAATTGAAATTAAAATCGCTTTTGCTTTTTTGGTGAAGAAGAGATTGAATTAAATTAATTAGGAAAAAAAAAATTTGAATGAATAAGATGTGAATGGGCAATTTTTTTGAAATGAATTTAAATTTAGAATTAAAATTTTTTTAACACGAAAAGAAAATAGAAAATATTAAGTAAAATAAATTATGAAATTCAAATTTTCGCTCGAAAATTGCTATGATCTAAGTGGTAGAATTAAATTGTTTTGCCAAGAATATTAATCCTTTTCAATGAAGAATTGAATCAAGTTTAAAAAGGAAACAAAGAATGTAATTAAATTACAAATTTAGCACTTAAAAGAAAAAAACAGAATTAGAGGAATTTGAAAATCGATCACTTCTTTATTTCTTCGTTTTTAGCAAATAGATAACTAAAGAATAAAAATAATTTATTTACAAAATGAATTATTAATCTTAGTTTCTTTTTTTTTTTCTTGCTTTAAATATTATTGTAGCTTTAATGGTTCCATTCAATAATTCGTAATGAATTTTTAAACAAAATTAATGATTAATAATAAACTTTTGATAAAAAATGCAATAATTATTACGACTGATTCAAATATAATAATATACCTATATATCCTCTTTTTTATTACTAATTTTCTTGTTTTTAAAATTAAAAAAAAATAAAAATTACAAACTTCGATTTGTCGTGATCGTTGTTTTTTACCTGAGCCACAGGTGGCAGAGCAATTACCCCAAGGTGTCCATTCCGAAATTACACAATCAACAGGTGGACCACCATCATTTACCTGTTCAACGCCAAATTCGTTGATGAGTTGATGGCCCGGTACTTAATTTTACTTTTTTTTTTTTTTTGAAAAATTAATTTTATTTTTCCTTTCTTTAATTTGCTTTCGCCTTATTTGCTTCTCTTTCATTTTTTTGTTTATTTTTCATCAAGTTTCATTCTAATATTTATTTATTTTTTCTCTTTCCTTTCTTTCCATTTTTCCCTTCTCTAATTTTCTTTTTTTTTTTTTATTTCACAAAAAAATTTATCATTGCAATTGTAATAAGCATATAATTAATAGATAGAATAACATTAAGATAATAAAAAATTAAAACTGAATAAAAGAAAATTGTTCCAATTAATGGCGAATAAAAAAATTTTTGTAATGAAACTGGTTTTTTTTTTTTTTTTGGAGATCGAATCATTTAGAGATAAAATCAAACCAATTTCTCGAACCGGACTATCGTAATTTTCAAAGCACATCCGTTTACACTCATCAATAGTTTCGAACTGATTCCGGTTACCCTTGCAACCGGTATAGATAAATCGTTCACAACGTTTCAACTTCGAATTATACCAAAAACGTGGAAATGTCCCAGCGCACTGTCCTTCCTGTTTCTCCTCCATGCATATTTCTGGATTAATAAAAAAAAAAAAAAAAAAAAAAAAAAAAAAAAAGAAACGAAAACGTTCGGTTAATGATAATTATTGGTCAAATTTTTTATCATTCTTTATCACTTGTTTAGTTCTTCTCACCATAACAATATCATTGTATAATTGTAATTTTTTGCCAGTAATAAAGAGAAAATTTTCCTTATTAATAGAATTTTTTATATTTCTTATCTTTTGAAAAAAAAAAAAAAAAAATTAATAATAATAATAATAGTGAATAATATACTTCAAGGGATTTATTATCAATTTTATATTATTTATTAATTAAAATTACTAGCAATAATGAAAAGCTTCTTATCAGTAAATATTGAAAAAGATATCAGTAAACTTTTCCTTCTTCTTTTTTAGGAAACTTAAAAAAAAAGGCAATAGAATTTGCAATGAAATATTTTTATTTAATTGAAATTCAGAAATGAATGTTAATGGAAGTTAAATTTAAATTTACTGATCAGGAAAGCTGAAAATTTAAGAAAAAAAAAAATATATAAAACAAAACAAACCTTTAGAATGTGCGCTTAACAAACGTCTACAAGTCTGTAATTGGCAACTCTCTTTTTCTAATAAATTAACATTGGAACAATGTTCTTCATGTTCAGCGTAAAAAAGTAAGCGTGTTCGAACGTGTACACCGTCATCACATGACGCACTACACGGTGACCATTCACTCCATGACGTTGCTCGACATAGCGGATCCGGTGTTACCGAACAATCATCACCGTTATCACCTAAATACATCCTTTTCCAAACTGATAAAAGTGTTAGTATTACAACACAACTAGTAATCCGGTGTCTTTATTACTGGTAATCCGGATCGATATCCTTTTCCGGGCTATAATTGACTGCCAGTAATTTGGAGCAACAAAATCACCCGGAATGTGACTGACTGTATGCTTATTTACTTTTCTCTTTTTTTATTTACATTTACTAAGAAATACTTTTTTTTTTACTCCTGCTTACGTACATTTGTGAACAGGAAGTACGTGAATGCAAAAAAAAAAAACGCAATAAACTAACCGATGCAGATATCTTTCCGGATGAGTTCCACATTAGGACACGTTTCAGTATTTGAATCAGGTTCCTTAAAAGCACGTGACCTTAATCTTGTTCCATGCCCACATGTTACGCTGCATTCCGTCCATGGTGACCAACCACTAACCGAACATTTCGAATTAAATGCATCCGAATCTTAGAAGAAAAAAAAAAAAAAAAAATGCTAAAAATTCGTTTTTTTCTCATTTCATAATATTCATTTGAACATAAAGAAAAGGTTAAATCTAATTTAATTTATCTTTTAATTTATGATTGTGCAAAAAGTAAAGTACCGCTTGTCTGCATGGGATGATTAAATTTACCATTAGCTGGCAATGAAAGTTAGTTGAAAAAAATTTTTTTTTTTTTATTTGAATATCAAAAAGCAACGATTAAATTTATTTGACAAGAAACTTTTTCCTTTTATCTCTAATTTTTTTTTTTTTTCTTTTTTAAACTTTTCAAAATTTCAACTAACTTTCACATTCGCTGATTTCAGCATTGCAAAATTGTCGTTCGATTGTTTGACGATGACAGCGAAACATTTGCGCTTTTATTGGAAATACATAAACACGTGAGCGCATTCGAATACCTTTACCACAGGTAGCCGAACATAATGACCACGGCTCCCAGTTTGTTACCATACATTCACCTTTGAAGAAAAGAAGAAAGAAAAAAAATAAACGAATTGACAAAAAAAATAATTAATTAAATAGTTTTCATGAAAATTTAAGGTAGCAATATATTTATTTTGGAGGAAAAAAAAATTTACGATAAATTTGATTTATTAAAAAAAAAAAAAAATTATCAAATAATATTTAAAAAGTAGCATCATTAGCTTTTCATAAATTAATAAAAAAATAAAATTTTAAAAAACTGGACTAGTATCAATATTAAATCACCTGCTCTTCATCAAACTAATAAAAATTAGTATTTTACCAAGCAAAAATGAAAACTATCAAATAATATTAAACAATTATCAATTTTTTTTCACTTATAAATATATAATTAAAACACAAAAAAAAAAAAAAAGAAAAAAGAGGAAGAAAAATAAAGAATATTTGATAAAATAAAAATAATCATTGTAATTTTTTATTATCATTAATTTTATTAGTAACATTTCTTTTCTTTTTTTTTTTCCCTTTTTTTTTTTTTTGAATTTCAGAAATTTAATTTGAAAAAATTTACGACGATCTCTGTATTCTTCATCTTCGCTAGTATTTGTTGCATTAAATGCTTCTGCTTGATAATTCTCGGCACTTTTACATTCCGATTTTATAATTTCTTTTCGAGTAAGCTTTAGACGAGCTAATGGTGCTATAATATCACTATCTTCGTTATAAAACGGTGACCGTTTGTCTAATTTTGTTGTAATTGGATGAATTGGTATACGTGGCTCAGCTGGATTATTCGGTGACTGAAAATTTTAAAATTATATCATGGAATAAGAAAAATCATTGTAATCTCAAAATTTTGGAATTAATTTTTGATAAAAAGTTTTTGGAAAAAATTTTTCAAATATATAATATAATGGTATTTTATTGGTGTAGGTGGATTAGCCGGATTATTATTTGGTGAACAAAAATTTTAAAATTATATCATGATGAAATAAAATCATTGTAACCGAAATTTTAGAATTAATTTTTATTGGTAAATTATAAATTATATGTTTTCTTTTGTTTTTAAGTTTTTTTTTTTCCTTTCTATTATATAATATGAAATAACAATTTGTAAAAAATAAGAAAAGAATTTACCAATGTTTAGTATTCGAGAATTAAAATTTTACAATATGTATTTAAAAAATTTTTTCTAAAAACTTTTTATTCAACATTTTCAAAAAAAAAAAAAAAATTTCTACTCCTAAACTAAATTATTATAAAATTTTATGCTAAATAAACAATTTTTTTTTTATGTATCTTTGCGACTTTTTTATTCCTTCTCTTTTATTTTTCTATAACAAAGAAATAAACAACTGTAATCAGAAGCTTATCAGAAGGAACCATTACGAAACAAATCAGTAACTTAGCATCAATTATCTTCTTTTGTTAGTGATGATACTTATCAGCAGTAAGAAATAATTATTAAGTGCTAAAAAATTTTAAACCTCTAAATACTTTTATCACTATTATTATGCTGGTTTTCACTGTAAAAAATTATCAAGATGATTGATAAAATTAATGATACCATATATGTTGGCCCATTATCAGTTCCAGCATCAAATGGTAGCAACTCGAATGTTCTTTCCGGTATCCATGTACAATCAGGTAGACATAAATTAACAGATGATATTCCGACACACCAATCAGGTGATGGTCCAAACATAGCTGCTAGCGATGCCAAATGATGATATCTGATAAGTGATTATATTAATTATTGTATTTTATAAATTTGATCATATTCATGAAATTAATCAATAATCAAGAAGTTAATTCTTTATAATCATCACTTTTTCGATTTTTTTTTTTCTTTCGAGAAAAATCTTTTTAAAAAAATTATTCTTACTGTAACAAAGAACTAACTTATTCACAAAAAATGAACTAGTCGTCCTTCCCTGAACCTCCGGATACCATAACCCTTTGATTTTCATTAAAGTACGAATCTCTTTAGCCTATAAAAAAAAAGATCCTCCAAAACTTTATGCATAAAAATTAGAAAAATAATCAGTAAAAAGAAGTGTCACATAGAACCAAAAACATGTATTTAACTAATAAATATTAAACTTTAACAATTAGCAAAAGAAAATCCTTGAATATTAAGTAAGATAGGAGATTTACTGTATTAGTTAAATTTCTTTTCAGCATTCACCCTTCCAACCAACATTTCTTAATAGTAAATTATACGAAAGAAGTATAACAATTGGAAAATTTTTAAATAAAAGTCAATGATTCAAAAAAAAAAAAAAAAAAACAGTTACTAGAAATTCTTATCAATTTGTATCATTTAATATTTATTTATAAAAAATTTTGCCAGTTATTAGCATTCTTTCATTTATCGTACCGTATTCTACAGTACCGTAATACATTTTAAAATTATATCTAGTTGAACATATCCTTGAAGCTTATCAACTTTTGCATCGTAAAATACAATGCATTATTTGTAATGATTCAATATACTTTTTTCTTGGCATTCCGTGAAAAGTAATCTATAACTGCAATCTATTACAGGAATTACAAAAATATTATTGTTATTAAATTATTTCTGCAACAAAAATAGTGTTAAAATTAAAATTCAAGGAAGAAAAAGAATTGAAATTAAAACATACATTTGCCCTCATTTCCTGTTCACCTTTGTAAGTATTGCCCCATTCAGCAATTTCTTTCATACCATCCGTTGCAATCATGCCAAATTTCCACATCGTATAATTGTTGCTATGACTAGCGCCAAGCATATCAGTAAAATGCGTCAGATGTTCTACTGTAAAATACAGTATGATGTGAACGGTGATATACTGTAAATCGCTAGAATTAATTATTTTTTCAAGTTGAAAAAATTATCATCACATATAAATTTTAACAAACTGTGACAAAACAGCGAAGAGAAGTTTTGTATACATCCAGATGATTACTGTAGTCTTATATTTTCATCTGATTCTTTCACTGAAGCTATGTTTTATTTTTTTCTCATTCAGCACATGTCACTAATCTTATCAATTACTACCTAGTCTCGGATTATTTCTTTGTTTTCTCTTTAATCAAGTTTATATTTTTAGTCTAAAATCTTCTTGATTAATTACATTTCTAAACAGTTGAGCTGAAATACAATGTAATTATGGTTGAAATTGAGAAACATTCATGTAAAATGTTAAATTAAAATTTATTATACCATTTTATCGCTTTCTGGCTATTTAGAAATGAATTGTAAAAGGCAATAAGAGAAAAATGAAAGTCTAAAGAAGCGAAAGTATGTAAAAAAAAAAGAGAAATTAATTAATAAAACCAGTAGCATACAGGATGGATAATCTTTCGGATGTGTGTCCTTTGACCACAAACCAATGAATTCCAAATCGTATTTTGCTTCATCACAAGCACAGCAATCCAAATTGTCCTCATCAATTTTTAATGCTTTTTTATAGCCTTCTAAATTGAACAGAAAAAAAAATCCAAAATTAAAATTCATTTAAAAAAAAAATATTTAAAAAGGAACCCAATAAAAATGCAATCGAAAGTTTCTTTTTTTTTCAATCTTTTATTTTCTATAAGTATGAATCGCTAACTCATATAATGCTGATTCTCTTTTCTTTTTTTTTTCTTTTTTTTTTTTTTTTTTTTTAATAAAAGTTTATCGCATTTTAATTATTGATTGTTGGTGGAGGTAAAATTAACAGCTTAAATTATCTAGCAACGTCTTTTTTTTTCGTTAAAATTTCTTTTTTTCCAGATGATTACAAACCTTTGACACAAAATTTTTTCGTTAATGGTCCATCATCACCGTACCATATTTTACGTGATGTAATAACGGATGCGCGAAAATATGTGCATCCTTTTTCTGACGTATCTGGCGCATGCCATAAAACGTGTACGGACGTTTTAGGTCTTAAATTTGAATGTGAAACACCAGCTTTGCGACAATTTGGCGCAATCCGAGCTTCACCTTTTCGTCCTTGAAGCTAGAATAATTAATAATAGAAATTAACTGATTAATAATAATAAATAATAAAATTGGTACAATGGTAGCGGTAATGATGATAATGATAATAACAACAGTGACAACTGTAATAATAATTAATCTAAAATTGTAGTGATTAATACTTATGAATGTAATAATAACAATAATTTGGCACTGTTACTGTGACAAGCAAATGTGTGTGTACTGAACTTATGATGTTCTAAAAAAGTTTCATTAATTTTTACACTTTTTTCCCCTTGGCCATAATTTTCAGTATAAATTAGCAACAATTGAGTACTGTATCTGATTAGCCAGTTTTTTGCATCCAATATAAATCGAAAAAAAAAAAAATTATTACATTATTATTAATTTCGCAATTCGAAAAATTTTTGTTTATGAATTCAAAATTCGATTGATTTAAAATTTTCAACACATACGCAAAAAAAAAAGTCTTTTCTGTTTTTGCAATTAGTTCAAGAATGCAAATAAGTGAAGACAGGAAGCAGAATTGAAATAGTAAAAAGAATTTAAAAAAATAATAATAATAAAAAAAAAAAAAAAAAAAAAAAAAAAAAAAAAAGAGAAAAAGGTCAAATAAAAGTAAAGATTACATCAAATTTTCCTGCATGTTCGCCATTTTCAAATTGTGCATAAATACCAAATCCACGGAAGGCTTGAACGGTAAACTTTGTTCGCCAGCCTCGAAGTTTTACTGCAATTATTTCCCGCATAGTTGAGTTTTTGTTAATAAATTAAATTAGTTTCCAACAATTGAACTAATTGCTGACAGCTATTAACTGGCATTTATGCGATCTAAGAAGGTGACTTGAAAATTTTTCATTCATTTTTTTGTAAAGACTCTTTTCAAAAAATCATCCAAATGCAAATATTTTGTCACTTTTTACGAAATTTATTGCCATTTGAACAGAATTGTTTAGATAAAAACTTTATTACGAAACTTATCTCGAGCAATTAATAAAATTCTAAATATTTTTAAATCTGAAAATTTTTGAATATTTGGAAACTTACCGATATAACTGTCACCTGGTGTATAACCTTCTGGATTAGTATCAGTTGTATTAGTTGCACTTGAAATTTCAATCACAAAACCACTATTGCCTGGTGTTTTCTCCTCTTTTGCTTCATATAATTTCCGGTGGCAAACATCGCTCATTGCAGTTGAAGCAATTAGCAATAAATAATAAATTAGCCATGGCATTATTTTGCTAATTTATTTATCGTTTGTAAATCTAAAAACTAATATATTTTAACTAATACGAATTACTTATACTCATTCATGCATCGTTCAATTTTTTTTTTTTTTTTTTTCGTTTACCTTCGTTAGGATAATAAAAGTAAATAATGATATAAGAAGTGATAAGATCAAAAATGAAACGTAGCAAATTTTAATAATTTAGTGAGAAAATATTCGAAAAATATTTCTAGGCCAATATTATGATTAAAATTATCGAAAAGAAGACAGCATACAAAAATAGACAAGTAGAAGTTTTCTTAATTTCACCAAATTGTGATTATTTTTTCTTTTTTTGCTAAAACTTTCCGACTTCCATTTTATTCCAGGTTAATGAAGCAAAATGGTTAAATTAAGTAAGAATATATATATATATATTTTTACTTATATATATATATGCTGATAGATATTTACTGGATATGAAATGAGAGGAAATCTGGTGGAAGTGTGTAGCAGGCTGTTGAAGGAGCAGTTGTTTGATAAGAATGGATACAGGAAATGCTGGGAAGATAAAATAATGAATGAATGAAGCTAATGAAGATAGTTAGTTAGTTGTTGGTGGGGAGCAGACAAGCACAAACTAGCATTTACCATCCAACATCCTCCTCAATTTCATTAATCTTCATTAATTAGCTTCTCCTTGTATTTATGCTGCGCTCTTCAATTCATTGCCTTTACCACAATTGATAAGTGTTCAGTTTAATTTGTCTTTGTTAATAAGATCTGAGACGATATGCACAATCACGTTTACATCAATCACAAGTGCAACACGAGATCTGAGCCGATATGCACGATCACGTTTACATCAATCATAAGTGCAACACGAGATCTAGCCGATATGCACGATCACGTTTGCATCAATCACAAGTGCAACACGAGATCTGAGCCGATATGCACGATCACGTTTACATCAATCATAAGTGCAACACGAGATCTGAGCCGATATGCACGATCACGTTTACATCAATCATAAGTGCAACACGAGATCTGAGCCGATATGCACGATCACGTTTACATCAATCATAAGTGCAACACGAGATCTGAGCCGATATGCACGATCACGTTTACATCAATCACAAGTGCAACACGAGATCTGAGCCGATATGCACGATCACGTTTACATCAATCATAAGTGCAACACGAGATCTAGCCGATATGCACGATCACGTTTACATCAATCATAAGTGCAACACGAGATCTGAGCCGATATGCACGATCACGTTTACATCAATCACAAGTGCAACACGAGATCTGAGCCGATATGCACGATCACGTTTGCATCAATCACAAGTGCAACAGAAGACATGAAGTAATATGCACGTATCACGTTTGCAACAATCGGAAGTGTAGCACGAAATATGAAGCATATGTGCATTATGTAATCAAAATTTATAAATACGTGGAGAAAATTTATGTTTTCAATTTAAAATTGGAAGTTATTTCATTTTTGATATTTAAAATCTATATTATTTTATTTTTAATGGCTGAAAGAAACATCCTGCGAAACATATTGTTTTGAAATTTTCAAATTTTAAATAATTTTTTCAAACAATTTATGATAATTTAAATAAAAGTATTTGCTCATGCAATTAAAATATGTCTGCAGTTACTGTTATGCTTATTTCAATTTTACAATTATTTATAACTTTAATATTTATGATTTTAATTGAAATTAAAAAATGTTAATTCCTATATAATAACAAGGAGAAAAAAACAATCGATATTTTTAATTGAGCTTCTTGATCTTGACTAAAATTAATGTATATATTTTTTGAAATTTTCAGGTGTTAAAAAAAAAAATGCAAAACAGATTTTCAGGTATTTTCCAAATAGCAGCTATCATCTCACAATTATTCTAATGTAAAGTTATAAGTCACTTCATTCCTGATAAGCTGACAGGCTGATAAACTATACAAATCATAGTGTCATTTTAATTTTTTAAAGCTACCTTTTAAATATGTAAATTCAAAAATGCATTCTATTTTTAATAATTATCGAAAGAAGAAAAGGTAAATGACACTGAAAGGAGTAAAAAAAAAAGGTTACTTAGAAAATTTTGCATAAAAAATAATTTTTGCCAATTAATTATAAGTTATGAAGAGAGCGTATGATGTAATTAGTAATGTGACAAATGAATAATGAATAATAATACAATAGTTGTTTCGGATTGGCGTTATTCGACATTTTAGCATTCCGAATTTGCTAAGATATATTGAATTCATTCCGAGAGAATGAATACTGATAAGCAGCACATATATCATCCTTATAAGTTTTTTTTCTTTTTTTATAATAATAATTAATAGTAATAATAACATAATAATAATAATAATAATAATAATAATAATAATAATAGTAATAATAGTAATAATAATAATAAATAATAATAATAATAATAATAGGAATAAGAAGAAGGATGATGTCTCATCCCATAATAATCCTAGTCATACTTCACTGATCCGAAACGGATTAATATTTATTGCAGATTATTGATACCGAATCGGGAATAAATTACTGTTTACTTCTGAGAATGGTTTATTCTTGAACAGGAAAAATCTCATTATGCTTATTCACACTGAATATATCCACTTCTTTTTTTTAATTGTGATATGAAAAAAAAATAAATAAATGAATAATTTACTAATTGGTGGCAGTAGCAAAATAGTTTTTTTGCACGTACTACAAAATACTTCATTTCAATAACAAAATTTTATAGTATTTTGTATTTTATATTACTGAATTCAGTATATAAAATTCGCTGTAGCTATGTAAATTTGCCAGTGTTTCAATTAACGGTATAAAATTTTATATTAATTAGCTAAACTACTTAGTAAATAGTTACATGATTTTGAACTTCGTGGCACCTGAATTAAGAGTTAAAAATTTGTGGTATTTCAATTAGCTGTATAAAATTTCTAATTAATATAAAATTCACATAAAATGATTAAGCTATATAAAAGTTACACTTTTGACTGAAAAATTATATACATATAAAAATTTTTAGTATTTTAATCAGCCATATAAAATTTGCATATTTAAATTAACCATGTAAATTTTAATTTTTCAAATTTGGCCCTACAAGATTTAACAATATTTGAATTAGCTATACGGATGTTACAGCATTTTAGATATTGATAATGTAAAATCTGGGCTATTTTAAATTATTAAATTAGTCATATAAAATTTGTAGCTGCAGTATTTCAATCAACTCATATAAAATTTACAAATATTTAAATTAAAATATATGTAAAAGTTGACATAATTTAAATCCTTATTGTTTTAATTGGTCGTTCAAGCCGCATAAAATTTTGCAAGTATTTAAATTATGATAATGTACAAAAAGTTGACAAAATTTAAATTCACATTATTTTAATTAGTCGTTCAGCTTACAGTATCCTAATTAGTGACAAAAGAAGGTTTTTACAGTATCTCAATTAGGCATATAAAATTTACAGTATTTGAATTCCCTGGATATTATCCTGATTAATATTCATTCATTTTTGGAATAACCCTCTCTCTTTCTCTTCCTCTTTTTCCACTCTCTCTCTTTCTCGCTCTCACTCACTCATTCACTTCTAGCTTACGGTAATAAAATTTTTAGGTACAAAAGTTACAAGTGCTCCGTGATTATTATCATTTAGTGATAGTTGTATGATGTGATGTGGTTGTGTTTTGGGCAGTCCTACCGTTACGTGTACTCTCACGTGTGCTCTTACGCCAGCATTGTTTATTTTTTTTTTTTGCTAGCATGATTAAATATTAGTATGCATTTATCCATTTCAATATATTTGTTTAAAGAATCGTTAAAACTTTCACGTGTACTTAAGTAAAATTGAAGGGTAGGTTCAAGTATAATTTAAGCGTAGCGAAATGTGGAAAATATTTATTCATTAGAAATTATTTATGTGTGTGTGTTTTTTTTTTTCAAGGAAAGTTAATTAATTTACAAATAGTTTGAAATTTTACTGTTATCACTGGTAGTTTGACTTGATCAATTAGTAACAAGAAAAATGTCCCTGATAGTTCGATTTATAAAAAATACAATTTGCAAGGAGATATTAATGTATTCCACGTTTCATCAAGAATATTCACGTCATGTAAACGTTTAAAACGTGTCACATCAAATGCATTATTACAATTATTCCTTGATGTGACTTCATGATTGCTCCTATTAATGGAAGTGTTGCGTTTAAGATTAGCCTAAATGAGTTCGTTAATTTCGCCAAGTGCCTATATATCAGTGATTTTTTTCATTCATTCTTTCCTTATAAATTTTCTTTTTTTTTTTTTTTATCAAATCACATGGAAGAAAAATATTTACAAATATTTGCCTTTCAAGATTATCTATATTATCATTATAAAATATATTTCTTTTGTAGTGAATCATTTTACTCATAACTTTTGATTGGTGTTTTGAGAAGTGGCGATTTTTGGTTTCGTCTTTTCCTTGAATATTGTTTTTTGATAAGCCATTCTTCAAAGACCTGTTTGTTCAATTTGCTCCATTATGAGATCGTAAATTTTCATTTGAATTCGGATGTACTGTACGGGAGATTTCGAATTTACATAAATGATTTGATTTCTATCAGAAGAAATCTATTGGCAGTAGATTCTCAAACTTTAGAAGAGAATTTTGATATCATGATGTCCTCTTCTCTATTCTCTACTTACTAAGTCAAGAGATAAGGAAGTGTAAATAAATTATCACTTCATGATCGGTTTAGCACCTGAGGTCCTTATGAATAAATTGCAGTGGTCAAGTTTCTAGTGGTCAGTAAGAGATAACCTGATAAAAGAAGGCTTTTACACATGATCAAATGAGTGGAATTGTATATGCTGTTGTAGCCTGTTAAAATATTGAACAGTTTTCTCGGAATTTGAGCATAATTTAAGATTCTAGCCGCTTCGAATTCCATAAGTCAGGCGATTCGACTTGACAACCGAAGAAATATGTCGAGCGGCGTCCCCATACAAATAGCCCATGAGGTTAATGGAGTGAAGGTATCGTTTTTAAAATTTTCGTTTTAAAACAGCCTTCAAGTGATTGTAATAGTTCATCTTAACGCTGAAGGAGTTTTAGTACATTGGTAGTGTATATTTTTATTGTAGCCGTTTTCATTAGAATGAAGAAAAAAGTTGCTTTGTTTGAGGAAAATAAATTGGCAAGAAAGAATGGGTGAATAATGTTCCTAATAGATCAAAGATTTCTGGTTAATGTTTAAGTTTAATTATCGAAAATTTTGAGTTAAAACAAGAAAAAAGATGATAGTTTTGTAACTAACTAGTATCAGCGTTATAAAGTTTGATATTTTTTGGTTTTCCTTCTCATTCAAAATGATCAAACTGAAGAATTATATTAAAAAAGAAAAAATTCTCTGAAATGCTACGAATATAATTCCTTCAGTCCTTATTGCTAATGTTTTTCTGCAAACAGAATAGTCTTCTTTTTATTTTTTATTTTTATCATTCTAAGAAAAGCAATGATGCGAATAGTTGAGTGTAAGAATCATGATTAATTATCCATTTATGATTTGTCGTGGAAAAACTTTTAAGAAATCGGACGACAAGTACTTCTATTTCTGCTTACTTCCTTGTAAAAAATTTTTTTTTTTTTTATGCGAAATACTATAGACGGCGGAAATTATGATAATATTCTTTTATTTTCCTTCTGCACGGTCAGCTTTTTAGGAATTAAAATAGTTGTGAATTTCCCTTGTTGCTGTTATTAATTTTTGTAACTAAGAAACTGGCTCTTTTTTATTTTTTAGTATCTTAGTATTTTGCTAATGAAATAATATTTGATATTTTTGTAGGTGGACGGTAAGAAGGAAAATATCGACACAAATGGTAACATTCAAGAAATTAAAAATAGCAGCAAAGTAATCACATTAGATGCTTTACTAATTATCATGTCGTTTTAAATTGGTGGAAGTTTTAGTTGTATCAGTCATATTACAGTATACCACAATCGTTTCTTTTTTTTTGGTTTTCTACTTTCGAATTAGAAATTTGTACTATTTAAGTAATTTAATTAGAATAATGTTTCACAAAATGGATCTCTGCTTTGATCCGATTGATTTTCTTATGATATTTCTCATAAATTTTTTTATATAGCCGATGTTCTCATCAGAATTTTTTTTATCGGTTTTCTTGTCTATTTCTGCAGGTTAAAATGATTCTGCTCTGAAAATGAAAACCTTCTGATATTCCAGGGACAAAGCAATAATGACAAAGGAATGCGTCGTTTGCGCACTATTGACGAAGAACGTCGTCTTGCGTGGGAAGAGGAACAGGCAAAAAAGCCTGTTATTGAAACAGGTAAATTTGCCATTCATGAAAGAACTGTTATAATCCAAAAAAAAAATAAAAAATTGTTCATGCTCGATTTCAGTCACTTTTTTAAATGAGATAAGAATCCTAACAGTCAGAGCTTCTGAGAGCTAATTGGATGTGTAGTCTGATTTCATGATGCTGTTTATTGTTATATTATCATTAAAAAAAGAAAAATTGTTTATAGGTGTAACTGGCAAGGTTAAGTGGTACAGTGTCCGTTATCACTACGGATTTATAGCACGTGATGACGACAAAGAGAACGATGTATTTGTACATCAGGTATATTTGTGTGTTAATTGAACAAAAGGTTAGACTTTTTAAAATCATCTTACCAGTTCAATAACTTATTGTAAAACGAATTTAGATCAAGAAAAGTAAACTAGGAAAGCGATATACTCATACTATATATTTGAATGTGTTTTTGAAGAGCGGTAATGGCTTGTTAGTTTTTCAAGATTATGAATCGAAGGGCACAGTGTATGATAATATGATGATGGTTCTCATTTAAACATTTATGCATGTCAATATTTCAGACTGCTATTGCAAAATCCCGAATCATTAAGTATTATTTGCGCACTCTAGGAGATGGTGAGGAAGTCCTTTTCGATATAGTTGCAGGTAAGCAAGGACCAGAAGCAGCAAATGTTACCGGGCCGAAAGGTGCTGAGGTATTGCTTAAATGCGGTCTTATTTACCACGCAGTGAATAGAAATTATCTCTGAAAGAAAACACAACAATAAAACATTATTTTACCTTTTTATGTAGTTTCCCTTTTTTTTTTTGCTGAAGTTGTTTGGCTGATAAAAAAAAAATTTGCTCGTATGTTAAGGTACGTGGTAGCAAATACCACAATTTTCAATTCTACAGTTTCCGTCGTCGCATTGCGTATAATCGTGAGCGAGCTGCTCACCAGGAAAATGAAAAACGTATGTTACTTTTAGTATAAGTTATTCATTACATCTTTCTTACCACGCATGTATTAGTGAAATTGGGGAGAAATTAGTGGAGAAATATTTCCCTTTGGATTTGAATTTTAGTACTGATACCAAAAACATAGTGAGATTGTGACTAAAGTTGAAGATTTTCATTTAGATCGACGTGATGGAATTGCCCACAAACCAAATGAGAAACAAGAAGAAAACAGTCCAGATACAAAGAAACCAAATGGTGAACGCCGACGACGCATTCGTAATTTTAGAGGTTAATTTCTGTCATACTTCATGACTGTTATATTGGTTTGTTCATAAATAACTTCATGCAATTCAAAGAGAATATTTCTGCTTTCAATTTTGGATTGTTGAGAAATTGAATAAGTGACTTCTTCGATCAGAGAATTTCTAGTTAGAGAGGCAGTAACGGTTAACCATGTGCTGTCTTTTGCTCAAATTTGGTTTTCTATAGCTCGCCGTCCAGCAGGAGGAGGAAAAAAATCATCAGCTGGTAGTGGAAATCGTGGTGAAGGTGAGGATGGCGCTGGCGATTCGAAGAAAGAGAACAATCATGGCGATATGGCTACCAGTGCTCATGGTGAAGGTCATGGTGATGCTCGTTATTCAACACGCAAGAGTAATTTTTAAATTATTTTAAAAATTCTAGAATTTGAGACAAACTGATGTTTCTTATTTCTTTTCGACATTCCTTATTTTTATTTCTTTATTTAGTAAAAGGTCGTATCCAGTTTAATTTATGGTTTTGTGCAACAAGTAAGAAGCTAAGATGTGATTGTAATCAAAGATAAGGTAAATGCGAATTTAGATGCCACAACACGTCGTCGCTCAACGGCTACCACAGATGCGAGCCAGTCTGAGACTGAAACCACGGAGAAGGAGGTGAAGATATCTTCTGCCGCTGCTACTGCTGATGAATGAGTAGCAGAAGAAAACGGAGTCATTACTGTATTGCTAACTTGTGCAAGAAAGGAGTTTTAATGGTGTTGGCGATTTTTTCACTAATTGTTTGTTTTAAAGCTTTGTTACGTGTATGAATTGGCTTTTAGATTCTGCAACCCAGTGATCTGCACTTTTCCATTTGTACTAGAAACAAAAGTATGAAATATAGCATCATCTCGCGACAAGTCTTATAATTGTGCAACAAATAGTTCATTTTTCTTAATTTAAAATTAAGTCGTTTAAGCATTTACTTCGTGCTTCAACATGTAGGACTGCATCTTTGAACATGCTCTATTATACCTCTAATGAATAAATTGCTTATTATTTTCCAATTAGGAATATTTTAGAATTCTTGCTATCAGTTTGCAACACAACAGAAAGATGAGCATTTAGTAAACAGGCATCACTTCGTCACAGAATAAAAATGGCTGTTTTTTCGAGTAATTTCCTGCATTTAAAATGGCAGCACTGTAGATAATATAGTAATAGGAAATGTAAGTACTGATTATGTAGGACGGGAGTCTGAATTCTTCCAAACTTCGTCTTATTTGGCGGAAGGGAAGCTGTCGTGCCAAAGTTACATCAAAAATTTTGTGATAAATATACAGACGAGTAGTAGTTAGGAATGCAGTAATGGTGTGAAATAGATGGTTGAAGTACGATCTATCTTCGTTAGCTATATTTGTTAATATAAAAAATGGCAACTATGCAGCTACGAACCTACATATTTTCTGCAAAATATATGCTGATGAAGCATAACCATTGTTCAATTTATGAAGTTCAATGAAAGTCTTGTAAACAAAACTTATGATCTATCTGATCGAAAACTTTTCATTTATCATTCACAATAAAGCAGAATATTCTGCTAGAAAATTCACTTGCTCATAGAAAGTACTTTTATTAATAAATGGACAGAGCTGATGGTCATTTGTGCATGTTTTAAAACACAACCCATACGAAACGATTATCAATTCGATTGCCCTGCTTCGCGTGAAAAAATCTCCGTAACATTTCTTAATAAACCATAACAAAAATGAAATCCTGTTTTCTTTTTTCGAAATTTCTTTCATTTTGTAACAACAATTTGGAATATTTTGCTTGAAATTAATTTATTAGGCTAATCCCCATAATTGGTGAGCGCATTGTACGATACAAGCTGTATCCTGAAATCAGTGTGTTCATTTTTAGAGTATATTTGGAATGTGCATATGAAGAAAGATTAAGTGGTAAAAATGTGCTTAAGATAACATAGTGCACGAATTTAACAATAATATCTAATTGTAATTTTTATTAAAAAATAATGCAAAAGATGTGTTCATTTTAGCAAACCTTCATAATTTCAGCCAAGGAATATTGAATGATAAAGGTCATGCAGTTCTTAATTGTTATTGTAGCACATTGAGACTGAAAGAATTTCAACCATAATCAGCTGTAATTTTAATTGCAACTCTAATTGTAACCTTTGATATTAGCCATACAATTACGTACCCCTTTAGTGGTACATGTACAAGATTGACAAGGAGATACATGCTTCGTTTCACCAGGTAATATCGCTATATTGCCAACATAACAACGAGCTAAAAAGTTTACAGAAAAAACTTTTCTATAATTTCTTCTTTTTTTTTTCAAAATTCTATCATTATAGCAATATATATATATAAATGAAATGATTTCAGTGATACGTTCAAGTACTGTAAAGTTAATTAAAATTAGAAATTATTTAAACGAATGTTAGTATTCGATAAACTAACGCCTATCGATCCACTGATCTAAATTAATATGCGTAAAATGAGCACACGGCACTGGAGCATTCCTGAAATTCATCATTTAAATTATTCAATACATTATTGTCAAATCAATTACTTTAAATTCACATTATAAATAATATCAGTAACAATTTGTATTTGCAACACATTAATAACAACATTGATCAAAACTAAGTCAATTATTTATTGAATTTTTAATGCATTACTTAATAGTTGGAATTAAACATGAGGATGATTTATGCATTCTAAATTTACCACTCGAAACAACTCTCAATAGACAGTACTTGTAACCATCCTGATTAAGTCATCCATTAATTAACCTAGCAAAGTCTGTGTCTAAGTAATTATTTGACTTTATCTAATAAATAAATTTGATGGGACTACATTCTTGCTTTTCTTTTTTAATTTCCACAGAAATATAATCGACCGTTTCAATATTGCCATTAAAATTTAATGATGAGGATTTATGTAAAAAAAAATTGCGTGATTTAAATTTCAAAAAAAAAAAAAGACCAACTACAAGCCTATAATTAAAAATGATGAAGCTTACACAAATTCATCAGGTAGCAAAAATACATTTGGCTGTATAATTTTTAGCGTTCGGCTGTTGGAGCATAAAAGTGAAGCCAGTGTCACTTTTCGAATTTCTTCGAGTTGCTCTAAAAAATTTTGAATAAAAAAAGTGGCAATCTTGGGATATAGTTTAATCTAATCTTGTCTTCATATAAGATAGCATTCAACATACTATGATGCTGCAAATATAGTATTCGTGTGTTTTTTTGATGAGGCAATTTTGAAATTTATTGAAATTCACTCCAAAATTTGCTCACTTCTCTCTGTAGAAATCTGCATTTAATACTAAATTGCCTATGGTAATTTAAAATTAATGTTTTGTAAATCAATTCACAAAATAAGTTATACAAAAAGTCTTGTATATCTGCTTCAAAAAAAAAAAAAAAAAAGAAACAAAAAGAGAAAGAAAAAAAGGAAAAAAGTTTTTCTTCAATCCTCATCATTTCGATATCTCTGAAAAAAAAAAAAAAAAAAAAGGCGAATCATTGATAAATAACAAAAATAAAAGATAACAATAAAATATGACAAATAAAAGCTCCATGATATTTCTTCCTTTTTTTTTTTTCTGAAAATGTTGATCAAATTAAAAATTAAGAGAAGAAAAATAATTATGAATAAATTTTACTTGGCAAAAAACGAGTTGCTTGTATATCATTTTCGTAGTAAAATCGATCACACTTCTTTATGCGATGAAATTGTTCGGCTATAATGCATGCCATTGTTGGTGGTAGAAGTGCTCCTGAACAATTAAAATAAAACACATTTTATTTCAAAATTTTAAAACAATTCGATATAAATGAAAATTTATTAATATGAAATGGAAAGAGTAAAAATGCAAGCGCTAAAATTTTAGCATTTATTTTAATCATTGAAGCTGGAAGTTTGCAAAATCATTCTCAAAAATTAAGATAAATCAAGAAATTTTTTCGTTCCTAAAATCTTAACTTTGGCCTCTCTCTCTCTCTCTCTCTCTCTCTCTCTCTCTCCTTTCTTCTTTTTTTTCTTTACCTTTCATTGGCTTTTCGCACAATAATCCTGGAAATAAGTCGATATCATCCACGGTTTTATATAATCCTTTCAATGCTATCACAGCTGATTCAGGCATTTCGCTTAGCAGATCGGAGAAATCACTTGCTGCACCAATACCGCATAGTTTTCTTAAGAATTATCACTTTACAAAAAAACTGATTAAGTACTGATAACAATGATCTTCAAAATGATAGTAATACAAATTTTGTACTAAATTGAATTTTTTAAGCATAATTTTTTAATCAACTAATCAATGTAAAACTACTCTTAATTCAGTGATAATCTATTCACTTACACAGTTTCGCTTAAATTTAGGTTGTAAATTTATTAACATACTTATTACAAGCTTCAGTGAGCTTTCAAAGAGCTACTGTAATCGAGCTACTGCAGAACTTCATTCTACGTTAAAAATTTAAGCTTCTAGCAATAACTGCTCTCTACAACTGAACTATGTAGGTTAGTTTAAGAAATGCAGAAGAAGGGCATCAATACCGGAAGGCATTATAGGGTTGTACACCATGATCACGAGCGCGCAGTATATTCAGGCTAATCAGATCCATTCCGGAAAGTGGTTCACCTTTTCTGCCAAATAAATGATTCCTGAGAGCAGTTGTGATATGTCTATCGAAAGCCATTGATGGAACACCAAGCAATCCAACAAGTAATGAATCGATACTACCTTTAAAATACAATCTTCATAATCTATGAATAATATTTTAATAAAAAAAAAGAACTGATGCGGCTGATATTTTAACAGTTTATAGAGATAAACGAAAATGATGGCAATTTTTAAGCATTTAAAATTTCAACTAAGCCTAAATTAGAACTTTTTTAACAATACAATAAATAACTTCATTGTTAAGTATTACATGTTTGATGTGAATGGATCGCATACGCTACATTCAATTTTATATTAGAGATATCTCATCGAATAAATTTAAATGGCCTAGTCAAAAACATCTATGAAATCGTTAATCAAAATAGATGTTGGGCAATTATTTCAGCCTACCTCGTTTCCCATCATAAATTGCCTCAACAGAATTGAAATTCTCAATTAGATCAACTGGTTCAGTGAAATTGTTATAGAATGCGTCAAAACGTGGAAATAATCGACGAACCAAAGTATGGCCAAACCGAAATGCAGCTGTTGAAAAGGGATGCGATATTGATGCATCACATTTGTCATCGTAACCTGAAGTAACTCATTGTGCTCAACAATTTGCAAATATTTTAGTTAGGATAAAAAAGAAGAAACCAGTGCATATTATCTTTTATTATGTTATAAGATGATAATTTTTTTTTTTTTTTTTTTCAATAATGTTATCGCTATCAAGATATACACGATCACAATGAGATAAAGCTGTAATCATATGGATTTAGAGAAAGATTTAGCATGAAAGAACAATCTAAAACAGGAAAAAGAAAAGAATAGAAAAAAATCTAAAATAGGATTAGAGCAAAACTTTAATTCTTAAAGACCAGAGTAGATGATGACTAAATTTTCTGACTGTTGAAGTATTCCGATGTGATTGATTTTTCACGATCCAATAAAATGATCAAAAATTTTCCGCATATTAATTAACTTATGGCTACCAAATTAACAGCTAACGCTATAAAAATATCGTTTCATCATTTATGAATTTACAAAAATCTCATTTACATTTCTTAGGATCAAACTTACCATGATTGGTGAACCTATGCTTTAAGAGCTTCTCATGATAATAACCAGCTTTAAAAGCTTACCATGATTGGTGAACCTATGCTTTAAGAGCTTATCATGATAATAACCAGCTTTAAAAGCTTACCATGATAATAACCAGCTTTAAGAGTATTCAAATCATATTTGCGCATCAAACGATCTCCCAGTAATAGCGGAAGATATTCATTAAAAGCAATATGAGCGAATTCTGCTCCTACAATCCTTCTTGTTTCCTGAATAAAAAAAAAAAAAAAAAAAAAAAAAAAAAGAAAGAAAGAAAATGCAAAAGCACAGGAAATTTTAAACAATCATAATTGATTAAAAGATACAATAAGTTAATTATTATTATTATTTTTTCCAATTAATTTCATTCTTACAGTGAAAAAAAAAAGAAACATTATTTACTTGAAAAATATGTTCATCATCCCAGGATGGATTCATTTTTTCCAATTTTCGAGCAATTCGATTATGTTCACGTAGAAATATATTATGCATTGTTGTAAGTCCAGGTTGATGACTGTTTCGTTCATCACCGGCAACAAAACACATAAATTTCGGTGATGAACGACAATCCTGTTCCTGATCACCTTGTGGTAATGCTTCCCTGTAAATTAGGAAATTAAAAAAAATCGGTTGATTTTCCTCTTCCTTTTTTTTTTTTCTTCTTCTTCTTAAATTTTAGTTAAAAATGTTTTTTTTTTTTTTTTGAGGTTTTTACTTTTTATATTCAAATTATCTCAATTAAAATATTCAGAAGTGAATAGAAATTACGGATTGAAAACACCAAGATTGGTACTGTTAAGACGTCCACCAATAAAACTACGTAATTCTCTCGATTCACATTCCGTGGAACCATATATTGCGGAACCATCCAAATATGCCGTTAACTGCAAAAAAAAAAAAAATTATTTTTTGATTGAAAGAGAATATATATGTTTTTTGATTACATAATGAGTATTAGATAATGATTTTTTTTTCTTTTTTTTTTTTTTTTGTAGCAATCATTATAAAAGAGGATAATATCTTGATCTTGATTAGCTAGAAAATAAGATACAAAAGAGATTATCAAGATTTATTTCTTAGATTAAAAAGCATATGGTATATATGAATTATGCATTCACTAATTGATAGATTTGAAAAGAATATTAATTATACTAATTTATATTCAATTTTAGAAATTAGTGTGCATAAAATTAGCTAGCAAATGAAATACAAAAAGAACTGGTGATAAAAGAAAAAAACGAAAATATAACTTGATTAATCTGATTTCGATAGCCAAGTGTCAACTGTCCTAGAAGTGATCGAGTAAATGGAAGACATCGCCGTTCACCATTTTCATCATGTGTTGGAAAAAACGGATCATCAGTTGGTATCGGTAACGGCATACAGTGCATTGAAAGAATTTTATTCGAATCACATCGTGTACAGTTTAAAATTTCATCATCTGGTCCTAAATTACAAAAAATTTTGATAAGCAAATTGCAGGCGAATAAAAATTTTATTCATTTTCTTTTGAAATTATCACTGTTAGATGATAAGTATAATTAAGAATTGAAGCACAAAAAATTACATAACTTTTAAATGTTTAGCATAGAAATTCAATATGTTAAAACTGTTTGTTTGCAAAAAATTTTAATGCTCTAATTGTTTGTTAAATTCTCACACACACTACACTGCTAAATTATTTAGCAAAAAAATAGAAATTAAAAAATAACAAGAAAAGTAGTATTATCAGTGATTATCAGTTTTAATTCGGAACTGAAATAGGAGAGGTATCTCATTGTATCATTATTATAAAAAATTTTTCCTAGTTTACAAAGCATTTGAGGAGCTCAATAAAAGTTCCGAATTTTTATTAACTTTTTACTCTTTACTTTTTTTTTTTTACGCTAATTTATCAGATGAGAAAACATTAGCAGCTCAATTGTGCGAAAACATTTCAAATTTTAATTAACTTCCCTTTCATTCAACTAATTACTTTCAAATGATAATACAACATGAAAAGCAATATTTTTTCAAGAAATGTTGCGAGCAAGGAAAAAAAGAAATAAGAAAGAAATTATACATATCCTTAATTATAACTCAATAATTAATCCTCCCTTATTCATATGTATTTTGATTTCAATAAAACCAGGAAAATATTTAACATCATAAATTAGCAAGAAAGATGATAAGATGGTAGAGTTAACTTGAGGTAACAAACTTAATCTCTCGTTATTTTACAAAGTATATTACCACGCTCAATCGGTGAATGTGTCACTTCATGATCAAGAATTTGTCCGAATTGCATGATCATATGGCTATACTTCTGATGAGTGATTGGTAAATCAAAATGAATTGCATTTGATATAACACGTGCTGATGGTAGTAATTCACCGGTTACAGATTTTGATCGTGGTATATCGATTCCTTAATAATATACATTTCTCACAGGTATATTTCATTAAACTGATAATGAATTTTAACTTAGATAGATGAAAATTGTGATAAAGGAAAAAAAAAATTCAAACTATGACCGATAACTGATAATGATAGTATCTCTTTCTAAAACAGTACTGTAATATCCATCCGCAATAATCATGTTAGTATTATTAAGAAATATTAAATGAAAGTTGTGACTATGAAAAGTTGCTGTTTGAATCAAAATTTTCATTATAAATACAAATTATCACTTTCTTTATCAAAACCATAACGTGCTTTTTCGAAATTTACAAATATGGCAATGAAACGATGGCGATAAAAGTAAAAGTATCATAATAATGATATTATCATTATCATTATATTATGACTTCTGTTTCAACAGAATTTATCATTATTATTTTTTTCAATCATTGATAATGATAATATTTCTTGTTTCAACAAAAAAAAAAAGGAATTTTTGGTGGAAAAAATTTTTTCTCTCTCGCAATGAATTTGCTTCTTTTTCATAAATAACGAAGAGAACCATTTTCATATGCCGGTGGCAGGAGATGAATTAGTGGACCGAAAGCGTTAGCAAAATGAGGATTCCGAAGATTATTACACCAGCCGGATATCGTCCTATACGGAGTGCTGTCATCGCATGGTAGATTTTTAGGTAAGCATTTTTCCACCGATCCATTAGGTCCAAGAAATGGTTCAATTTTATTAATATACCTTAAAATTGACATGATTTTTAAAGTTTTATAGTTTTTAAAAAAATAAATAAATAAATAAATAAATAAGCATTCCTTGGCAATTTCTTTCTAACATATTGATTATATCAAGGTGAAAAATTTAAATATTTGCATTCAGGAATTAATTTTATTTAGCAAAGTTGAAAAAGATAAACGATAACAATGTGATATCTTTTAATTTTTTTTTTTTTTTTTTTTTTTTTTAGAAATTAAGATATTATTTATATTCAGAAATGACTTAAAATTCTCAAATTTTTCGACAGGTTAAAATCATCCGATGTTTTAATTTACATTCGTGCTACTGAAATTTGAAATTAGAAAAAGCTTGCAGAAAAGAATAAATAAATAAATAAAACTAACATGCTGACATCTATTTGTTGTAGTAAGTTTTGTATTCCATTTTTATCCAGTCCTTTTAATAATAAATTCTTATTTTCAAATTCAACGCTGCAAAAAAAAAAAAAAAAAAAAAAGAAAAAGAAAAAGAAAAATTATGGAATAATTTAATATTAATTAAGTACTTTTTTTTTTTTTTTTGTTTTTGAAGAGAAAAACAAATTGCTGCAAAAAGGAGTTACAAAATATTGCTAAATTATACTTACTCAGATATAATATTTTTGGTAACCTGCAATAGTACATCAGATACTCGAGCAATTGCAATAGCTTCATGTTTGGCTCGCATCATTTTGCCATATGAGAGTAATGGATCACCAGATTTAAAAAGATTCTGATCTAAAAAATATCAAAAAAAAAAAAAAAAAAGAAATTAATAAATATTGCAAATGAAAGATGAATTTTTTTTTGTCTAAAATTTACCATTTTAATGGTTATTTTTTTTTATTTTTATATTTGGAGAAAAATAAATCAAAAAATGAAAATAGATCGTATGAATGATTGATTAAAAAGAGAAAAGAAGATTGCTGTTGCTATTGTTTATTGTTTATTGTTTATTCTAGGCTAACAAATGCGTAAGGAAGTACAATGAGCTATGCTTAAAGGAGGAAAAAATTAAATATTATTATCATTAAAAAAAAAAAAAAAAAATAATGCATGAAAAAAAGAACTGATACGAATTAATTATTGCACGAAATTTAAATGAATATACGACGAAATTTATGTTATTTTTTTAAAATTTAAATTTTAAATTTATGCTATTCTATTCATGATAATAGAAAATGACAAAAGAGAAATTAATACTTTCGCGAATATTTCGTCGTTCACGTTTGCGACGTTGATTAACTTCTTCTATAGCAACTTCAACTGCTTTCTCTATTGTTTCTTCAATTAGGGGATTTTTTAGTTTCGGTGAAGCGTCACGCCATTTACTGATATCCGTGTCCCAGCGTAATGTTTCATTACAATAAATTGGATAATTGCTTAAAAAAAAAAAAAAAAAAAATGTAAGAAAAAAGAAAATTAAAATTACCAATAATTCGTGTAAAAATTAGGATAAAATATGAAAATCTATGCAGTTAAACTAAAATTATTGCAATTATAGCTGGCTATTTTTGATAATTATCAAATATTTTCCCTTTTTCTTTTTTTTTTTTTTTTTTTAAATAATAATGAAGCTCCGGAAGTACTTACTCATAATTATCCTCCAACTCAAATACTTTTGGTTGTACTACCCCAAAATATTCGACATTACCACACAGTATTTTTGCCATATTTGTTTTACGGATTTCAGCTAATTGCTCTTCCGTAAAAGCTGTTGGTGCCAAATTATTCTCATACCAATAACGATCACCTTTTTTTGTCTAAATTTGTGCAAGCCTGAACAAGGTGACATTTCAGTAATTTATTTATGATTGCTTAAAAGCGAATTTTCAAATCAGCAAAAGCATAAATCATGAAATTATCACAATTTCTCCTCAAACTAATAGCCATCATCTGTCTCTTGATATCATCCTAAAATAAATTCTTATCAGCATAAAACATTTCCTTGAATTCATTACTGATATAACAAAATTTGAAATTTAACTTAAAATTTTGAGAAAAAATAAATGAAACGTAAAACCTTTTGAAACTGAAGCGAAATAATGCAACTAAATGTTGGCCCAAAAAGGGATCCACGAATTGGCTTTTCAGCCAAACCAACTAAGAATAAATCCACATCATCTACTGTCCTGTATATCTTTGCCAACTTTTTCACCATTTCTGCTCCATCAATCAGGTCATCCATCAAATCGTTGAATGAATGAACCTATTTAAAGTGTTTAAAATTTAAATTTGTTTCAAAAAAAAAGTTTTTAGAAATTCAAATTACAGTATTTCAAAATGAAATTACCTGCCAATATTATAATAGTATTCATTTTAAATTGTCAATGGTTTGAAATAAAAATATATTTAACTACTAACTTTATCACCGCCGCAATACTCTCGCCATACAGTATATGGAGGAGTACCATGATCACGACCAATTTGCAGAATTAATGCTGCCATGTCATATCCCAAATTTCCTTTTCCTTTAAAGAGTTTGTTACGAAGTTCATCGTTCATATACAGTAATGGTGGACTGATAGGCTCATGTAACAGGTATCTGAAATTAAAGATTTTTTTTCTTTTGTTTATTTTTATAATTATTTTAGAGAAAAAGGAAAAATGTAGAGAATTCAGTGAGAATGTAAAGAAACATTTCAATATATTGTATATCGTTGTTTGGAAAATTAAGAATAAGAAAATAGTGATGACCTCAGAATTCCTCTAATTTGATCCGTCGAAAAGAGTGTACCAGGATCATTGAAATATTCATTTAGTGGTCGTTCCAGGATTTTAATACCATCATCACTGTACCATGCAAGATTTTTCGGAAACATTGTGAAGAAAAACTGCAAAATCATATCTCGATAATTTTTATGAATTCTTAAAATTTTTAAATTAAAAAATTCGTTGAATTTAAAAGATAGCATTTCTAATATTAAAAGGATAGTAAAAAAAAGAAAAGAAATTTCCTGGTTTCTTTCTTTTCATAAATTCATCCTTTATTATGTAACGTCTAATTGGAAAAGCCAAAAAAAAATTGTAAGTAATATTATCATCAGTTAAAAAAAAATATTGCGTCGCTTAGTGAAGAAAATAAATTTGGAAAAATTTTTTCTTTTTTTTTTTTTGGAGAGAATAATTAAGATTTTCTGACAAATAAAAACTGAAAAAATAGGAAATTGATGAAATAAAATAAGAAATGAATTAAATGAGACGGAAATGAATAAAATGAAACAGGAAATGAATAAGATGAAATGGGAAGTGAACAAAATGAAATAGGAAATGAATTAAATGAAATATAAAATAAACCTGTCCAGCAGCAGCAGCATACGTATTAATAACGGTTGGATCGGTATTAAGATCATACTGTGTACTGTGACCGTAAAATTCTGATTGTAATTTAAATTTCAACCAATTTTCCTTGCCAACCAAAATGGGCAAGAATTCGTTATAAGTAATGTGCTGTAATTGTGCAATTACAATTCGTCGACTTTCCTGATATAATTGCTCATCGGACCAATGTGGATTAATCCTCTGAAATTCATGAAAAAAAAAAAAAAAAATTAGTTACGCAAATATTTCTTAATTTATACATATAAAAAATAATTATTTGAATAGCTAAAATTGTTTCCGGATCTTGAAGTTCAGGAATTTCGTTTTCATTTTCTTTTTGTTTCCAAAATATCGAGCCAACAATTGATGAAAACGATTATTTGATTGGAAACATTGACTGATCAAAATTAATTGATCAGAAAGAAATTAAGCTATCAAGAAATGAAAAGAGTTAATCATTTAGCAAATCAATTTTTATAATGTCATTATTCCATATAAAATAATCGCTAGCAGTTATGTAAAAAAAAAGAAAGAATCATTTATCTATTTTCTTCACAAAAAAATATATATATTACATCGATTATTTCAGTTTTCTTTTTTTGGCTTTTACGTTTCTTTTTCGAGGAGCCAGAATAAAGAAGGAAAAAATTTCGGAATGAAAATTCGAAATTACCTGTAAATTAGTGGCAATTCGATTGTGCTGACGGATCCAGACAGTATGTAGGACAATTATGGATGGTAAAAAATTGACATGATCGGAGCCACTAATGAAAGAATGTTGTTCGCTATTTGTATCGCATTCATCGGTCAGTTGCAGTATGTTACAGAGTAAATTAATTGTCGGAGGCATATTTGGATTTAATGGATCCGAACTGGTTAATAAATGACCTAAAAATGAAAAAGAAGAAGTGAACATGGAATTGAGAAAACACCGTTACTCTTCTACAGCACTATCCAAGCTAGGATTAGAAGCTACTTATCATAATGGAATGTTCTTTTCCTTCTTTCATTGTTCACTTTTTAACCTAAAATTATTTATTATTAAATAACAAATACTTTTTTTTTTCATCTACTTTTCTCTGCCAGTATTTTATCAGTGATTTTTCGATTTAGTTTCCATTTTCTGCCAGACATTTGCGAATAACTCGCTTTAAAAATTATTGCCAAACTTCTACGTCTTTTTTTCCCTACAGTAATTTCTTTATTGTTTTATGCATTTTATGTATTATATATCTCATGTATTATATATTTTGTGCCTTATATATTTTATGTGTATTATATATTTTATGTATTATATATTTTATGTATTATATATTTTATGTATTATAT
>RCAB01000546.1:0-39636 GCA_003640385.1 Setaria digitata | reverse complement strand
GAAAACAGAATGACTCGACGTATATTGATATGGACAACTTTTTTGGGCAACATAAAACGAAGTTTTTGAAATGCAAGAGAAAACTGATAGTTTTTTAAGTCGAACCAGCGTCTGATGACTTTATTTTGTACTTAATTCTTTACTTGAAATGAGATTTAATAAGTCCCAACAAGTAGCTATTGTTTAGAATTTCTAATCTGATTGGGGTTTATTCAGAACTTCAAAAGATGCTAGTGGCTAATGAAATTCTAATTACGAGTAATAAAAAGGGTGATGGGAATCAGCCAGTCCATTTCGATCTCTGACACTGTTTTCGTGTTTTTCCCAGTTTTAATTAAGCAGAATAACTGGGTTGAGTTTCTTAAAAAGTCTTTGTTTGTCTATTAATAGGGACAAATTTTAATCTCATCATTGCAGAAAGCTGTAACCCATTCAGGGTTCATTCATGGAATTTAAAAATATTTCCAGAAATGATTTCTGCAAGGTGTTCCTTACTATTTACTGAATATTGGCATAGTTCGCTTGTCATTAAATCACATTCAGATAATTTTCAGTAATCTTCTAGTAATCTCTTCCGTTTGCTTTCAAAGCAACGATAAAATGACCATCCTTTTTCTTTTATTTACTTTACTGTTTAGATAAAATATAATACAAGACACTGACAAATTAATACAACCGTTCATCACTTCTCTTTACCGAAAAGATCAGGAGAACGAGACCAATCTTTCTGTTCTTTACATTTCCAGTACTGACTCTGATATATATAGCGTGATGTACCGCTACTATGATCAAAACATTTCTTGAACCATATTGGTCGCTGAACTATTTTCTCCCCACTTTCGAGCATATCCTGGAACTTCTGTGGTTAGAAAGATCCGAAGTAAACTTGCATAATCTGTAAAATTCTAAAAACCTGGTATTTTTTAGTTTCAATACGTTGTTTCTTTTCAAGGCGTCCTTTTTCCTGATTTGCCCCATCCCAATCACCGTTCTCCATCATGCGCATGTCAGGTCGAAGTCGAGAATCCGNCCGTTCTCCATCATGCGCATGTCAGGTCGAAGTCGAGAATCCGTGGGTGCTACACCTTCCTAAATAAAATTGAAAATTTGTATGAAATCGATCTTTCTTCGTTTTAGTTGATAGATTTAACAATAAATGAAAACATGAACTATTTTGACCCAGACTGAAATTTACTTCCCACCATCAATTTTCACTTATGAAAGGTTTTATAAATTTTCTAGAACTTCCGCGCAAAAACCGCTATCTTTTCCCTTTTCAATATTCATTTTTCTTTTTCTGGCCAATAATAGTTAAGCCTTAGTTTTCTGCCAGCTTCTCCAACCCATTTCTTCATTTCGTATTTCCTTACTTCTGGTTCATTCAATTCAATCGCTAAAGCTGAATAATTGTACATTAATTCTGATTCTTTAGGCTGGATATTCCTTGTCCAGATAACTTGGCCTTCCTAAAGAAAAGGAAGCTTTCTCACTGCATGAGAGACGAATTTTACTGACCGCGAGAATCGTATTCTATGGATGATCGAGCAAAGATCAAACTTCTTAAATGAAATTAAAATTTTTGAACAAAAATTTTTGCATAAAAATTTCAAAGAACGAAGTGACTCTCGAAGTAAATATTCCACAGTCCAGAAGTTTTTCGTTGTCATGGCCAATTTAATGAGCATTTATAGTGCTAATTATCAAAGCGTCAAACTTGCATTCTTTAAATTGCATGTGAGACAATTCGTTTGGCAAAAGTTGAAATATTTGTTTTAAATTTTAATCCTTAAGAGTAGAATAGCAATTTCTCCGTTCATTTTTCCTTTTCAAACACTTCCAGCACCATACAAAACATCTCCGTTATGAATAAATCCAATGCTTACCTTAAATTTATCATTTCCTTTTGCTATAACACATTTTTGGGTCCAATCGCCGGTCAGACAGTATAATTCTTTTCCAGATTTATCACATATTTTTCCAGAAAAAGTGCGTTCGTTATCAGAGGAGAAAAATCGGTGACGGGCAAGAGTGAATACACAGGTTATACCGTCTGGTTGATTCTGGAACTCCCACCTTTCAGTTTTCACACATTTCTTCAGAAGTTTTTCAATCTTAGTTGACCAAGACGCTTTACAACAAAAGCGAATGTCATGTTTATTCCTCAAAATCCAAAAGTCAAATTGAAGTCTAGAATATTCCGCTTTGCTAATAAATTTTTAGATCGTTTCGAGAAAATTTAAATCAAAAATTGTTCCTAATTACTAATTCTTTACAGTAGCACAATATACCATAATAACACAACTTCCTTCATTATGTACTGTTATGGGACCGACGATAAAGCCTTTGACAAGTGTTTTGATATCCTTCATTGTCCAATAATAGAACGATTTTGTTTGCTGAACGTATGTTTGCTTTCTAATTTACTTGGAATAATAATTGTTTATTAAAAGCTGTGAAGAGTGAAACTTTTTCTTCAATTTAAATTACTTTCCTTACAAAGAATTCAAGTTTTCACCGGAAAGAAAATACTGGCTGTACCCTCTGCAAATATTTTCATAACCGTTGCTTGAAACTGAGAATGTACATCCATATCTTCATCCAGAATCCAACCGTTTCCTTCTGCATGAATTGCACTAATCGGTGGATGATGACTTACCTGTAATTTCAGCTTTTCTGTTAATTAGGAACACAGTAGTGAAGTTCAAGTTAAAAACGAATTAATTTAAAATTAGAAACAAAACAACTAGGAATCAAGTATTTTCAAAAGCCTTTTCTTTAAGAAAGTTGAGGAGAGGAATAAGTTCATGAGAATCTAAATTCGTTTAAATTTTTCAACAGTTTCATTTTGCTGACATAAATCGTGAAAAAATTTAGGAAGAGAAGAGAATCCTCGAAACTCAAAAATATCGTTTTTTCTCAAGGATACTTTTTTATGATACGTTGAAAGCAACAGAAATAAACTACAGTGCTATTAAGCATAATAAAAATTAATCAAATCAGGTATTTTCATTTGACTGCATACCAGCAAAACTGATTTAAAAAAAAAAATAGTGAGATATAAAAGCTGAGAGCCCCTTGGTCAGTTTACCTGAGATCATCAGCTGAGGAAATGCATAAACCTTTGAAGTTTTGACTTGTTCTCGCTTTTCTTTCTCTACCATGCTCAGAAAGATTTGGCTTTCTCTTCAGAAAAATATGTTTCTTAATGAAGAAATAGCATAAAACACTTCAAGCGGAGGATTCAAAGCACACCTGTTCGCCGATTACACGCCATCCTAGATCAGCTGTTCGATCAAATTCGAATGTTTCACACCACAGTGGATTAAAAGGCTTACATGTCCGGAATGGCGTATTACAAAGTGTCGAAATGAGAAATGCTGACACGTAAATCATCTGTGAATTAACAAGTCTAGCCATTTATTTATGACTTATTGGATATTAAAATTGAGCAGGATCCAAAATCTGCCATTTCCTATTCTGATATGTTTCGCTACTAAAATAATGTAAAAATAATGGGCTACTCATATTTGTTTGACTTTTTGCAAATCCTAGAATGCTTCAGAAGTAGCAATTAAATGCTAAGGATTAAAAGGTCAGCATTATAATACTTTTATTTCCAAATATATTTCTCAAACGGTGTAGCGTGAATTGCCCGACATATTCTAATGAAAATTAAGTGGACGACTATATCTTCTCACCTGGGCACCGGGCTCCACAATTTTTGCAGCTTTATCGAGTAAATCTGAATATTCCAAACATTCTGTCATACGTTGAATGAAACTTATTGGTTCATTGAAATTTACTGGTAGCGGTATTTTGTATAATTCTTTGCCCATTGCATTTTTCAACAGTGACCACAACGAAATTGCTAAATAAATTATCATGCTTTTGATTTTTTTTTTTTAACTCTGCAAAATTTTCATTAATTTGTTAAGAATGGTATGGAACCTGATTTTTTTCGATATGGTATTTGGGAACGTCTCTTTCGTGAAATTTGCTTCAAGCTGTAAAATGAGAAAATTTTGATTTGAAATTTTTAAATTCTAACTGTTAGATTCATTTATTTTTTGTTAAGATTCCCCCAAGCATCTGTTTTCTTTAAATATTCTTGCTTATAAGCAGTCTGATTCTTTTAAACCAACAACCAACACTTCTATTGTTTTTCTCTAATGAATTTGACAGAAAATGTTAGGGAAGGAAGTTTTTTTAACCCACTTTTGGCTTACATCAGTTACTTCTGGTTTGAGAAGAATTACTGGCGAAGCAATGATTGGCTTGAATGATCTTTTCAGTTTTCCTTCAGACTTTCTATAATTTAAAATTAGGTACTTATGAGAAGAAAAGGAGAATTTATTTAGGATGTTCTCCATTTCTTTTTTAATGCGCGGCGTTTACAAGGGCTTTATCATTGAACTTGACACAAAATTCAAAGAATCCTAAATTGCATTGTAGCTGAATTATCATTCTTTTATTTAAAAAAAAAAGAAAAAATTAGGCTGCAAACCTCAAAAAGGATGGCGTTGTGGCTATAGCGGTCTTTTCCCTAGTCTGAAATTGGATTACTCTGAAGAGCAGTTACAGACTGAACACTAAGAGTATTTCTTCTGATTAATTGAATTTTAAAAAAAAAAAAATTACGTGAAAAAGAAAAGATTCGATATTTCTAAAGCGAAGAAATGAGCAAGTAGGGGCAAAATTCAAAAAAAAAAAAGAAAAAATGAGTAGAAATCTGAATATTCACAGAAGCGGTTTTAGGTTCTCTCTCTGAGATTTCACTCTTCGCGGTTTCACTTAAATCACAGTCCTGCCAAAAGCCAAATTCCGTTCTATAAGTTCAAATATTTACCTTTTCATTTATGAGTTATTTAAGAATAGATTGGAATACCTAACAAATTATTATTTCGATTAACTGATAAAAATGGTTGAATATTAGTAAATGCAATTATTGAAAAGATTTACACTTCTTTTTCACTTTCACTAATATCTGCAGCTATAATTAAATCATCTAATTTCGAAAGCTCTTCAGATGCGAAATTTGATTTCATTCGTATGGACTAAAGTAAAAAAAAAGATTATGATGAAAGTTGAATACTATGAATGATGAGAATTATAAGAGGCGATAGAATAGAAGGAGCATGGACTGAAATTTCCGAAAGGGAAATAAGAAACTTTTTAGTCCTCGACTGCATCTCTCTGCATGCTGTAATACGCACACCTTTGATGAGTGTCGAATTTGAAAGGACTCTATTTCATTACAAATCGAAGTACACGCATATGAAACATTACTGAACTTCCTTCTCAATGCAATTAAGCTGCTTTGCTTGAAGTTCTACTTGTCGCAATAAATTAGAGCGTTGTTGCGACTCGTAATTTATGTCGTGTGCCATGCGTTTTATTTCTTTTTTCAAACTTTTTGACTGCACAAAATATCTGCAAAATAAGGCTGTCGAATAATTCGATATGAAATGTAATGAGAATGACGTACCACGAAGTTGCTATCCATCTAGGTTTCTAGGTGGTAGTAAATGCAGGTGAACAGAGTGCCAGTTCAAACTTACCTGTAATTAAGACTCTATTTCTGTTCCAGACTTCAGTGAGTGTGTTTATTGCATTATCGTTCCTTAAGCGTAACAAAAGGCTGACAGATTTGTCTAGGCTAAATTGCTTAAAAAGGCATGCAAAAGAAAACCTTCCAACTACTTCCAAAGCACTTTGAATATTGGCTATAACTTTATGCGCTGTATCATCCAGATCTGCGATTTGAGCCTTGTTCAATTGTTCTCCATCCGGAAGGGAATGTCGAAAATCGTTTAATTTTAATTCGAGCTTGAAAGAAGTCCAGTTAAATCATGAAGTGACAGTAGGAAGAACAGAAAGTGTTAATTCCTTTCTTTACTTTCCATACTAAAACAAAGCTAAAACCAAATGATGTAGGCATCATTGGTAATATTTTAATTCAAATAAAAAAATATAAGAAATGAAAGAAAAATTGCTTTGGCCCGAAATTAATTTCTGCTGAAATGTCAAACTGAATGATTTAGATGAAGCTCCTTAAACTAATTTAATTAAACTGAATCAGAGGCTAAATTGATCGAAAGTGAACAAAATTTAAATTCAATAGGGTATCAAACAACTGGATCGAATTCTGGTTCATTTCCTTTTTTCATAACTCATAATATATCCTATTTTGGGTATTTATGTTGTGTTGCTAGAATTTTCTTTAAAGTTTAGATTTCAGTTAGATTAAAATACTGAAGATAGTAAAGTCTAATGGTTACCATTCGCAAGTTTTTATAAGTTATCTGAAGTGAATCGTCCAAGTCAGTAATTATTTTGGATGGATCTAACTTTTCCTCCCTGTTTGGAGAAGCATTTAGAATTCTCTTTAATTCTTCCTCATCTTTCATCCGCAAAGTTGCTCTGCAATCAGTGATATGAAAAATTTGCTGTGTGAATCCGAGTAAAGTGCAAATGGAAACTTTCTAATAGCCAACATCTATGAATCAACGCAAGAAGTTACAGGAATAAGTCATCGGAAAGTGGCATTAAGAAACCTTGCAGATTTCAGTTTCTCGATCCAGTCATCGCGATCTTTCACTGTTCTTGTTTTTAAATACCAAACACTTTTCTTCGTGTAAATCACAAATCCTTTCAGTCCTCGCGGTACTATATAGACGTCCTTTAAGTAATGATTCGTAAGTTTCGAAGGACAGTAAGATTCATTTTTCATCCCATTGATTACTTGGCGAGTTCCTTAGCAAATTATCTTCTAATTAGGAAGTGGAGCAGAAGTTTCAGTTTGTACTTCTTGAAGACAATGCCGCAGTGCGCATTTTAATACAATCAAACTTTTTTGATTAGATTTTTTTTAGAGCATTCCTATTTCACATAAACTTCATAAAAAGTTTTCTCTTCTAGCCAAAATACAGAAGCAAGAATTTAAAGACCTTGATATTAGTAAAGCCTCTGAACTTGCGCGGGTCTTCAGCAATTGCTTCATTTTTATAAAAGTAAAATTTTCCATTGTCACGGAGGACGAAATAACTAGTCGATCGACCAAAACGCCAAATCTTTTTGGTAAGATAACCAGATTTCAAAACGGAACCAATATTAGCAGCACGTTCTTTTTCAACTTCGTTTGGTGATGACAACGGAGTTTCTGGTAATTTTTCGTTGGATGGTGATAATTTCATATTAGCTGTTCTGCTTCAAAATAGAAATTATCATCACTAAATTTCTGGAAGTAAATAAGGAGGAATAAAGCTGTTCTCAAATTATGTCATGATCATTATTTTATTAGAAACTTCTGAGGATAGCTAAACTCTCTGAGAAGGAACGAGAATCTGATAAGAAATATATTTTGCTTTTGATATTCGTGTTTGCGTTTTATCATGCAGAATATTATCGAAACCTATAAAGTAAGCTCTTATAATTTTCGATGCATTCTCTGAACTTTGACCTATGGAAGACTGGTAATTTAGCTGAAGATAGGAGAACTTCAAACTGTGAAGTAATTTTAGAAATATTTGTAAACAGTTGCTAAAAATGCATCCAAAAAGACCGTACTGTTTATGGAAAAAGTCTCTCTACTAATGAGACTATCGAAAAAAAGGAAAGATTCATACATAATGAAATGACAACTAGCTGATTAACGTTGCACACGCCTAACTAATCATCTAACTTGTAGATCTTCTAGCAGATACGTTTCGGCTTCATTTCTGGAACGCCAATAACTGAAATGTAACAGCCGTGAAAGTAATGAATTCTCGCTGCCGCGACTCGTCGTCAACGTCCGAGTGGTACTTGTTGTTGACACGGTATCATTTTCACCCTTCATGGTTGATAGGATATGATACAAATAAGCAATGATTCATTTTTCATGCTTACTTATAATTAATTTTTTTTATCAAAATTTGCAAGTTTTCAGAATATTTTTGCATTTTAATTTTAAGATCTGAAGTAAGCACTTTGAATCATTTAGAAATTTAATTTACAGTACACAATGCAAAAGATTATAGAAATGAATTTATCAGCAGGAAATATAGTGAGATTACGAAGAAACCGAAATGGTTGATGACGCAAGATGAAAACTTTTTTCATATGCTGCTTGTAATAATCAATTATTAAAACTGTAGTTCGAAAACTTTCCGGGAAGCAAGAATAGTCAGTGACTGAAGGTTTGCTACTAGCCTATCCATCCTGCACAGAAAGTCTCTGGAAAACAGGAATTAACCCTTTATTATGATTTCATGAAAAGTTCTTTATAAATGGAAGTGTAATATTGTATAAAAGATGCATTTCAATTTAACAAGAAAATATGAGCAAATCTAAAAAATATGATGTTTGAAATTGGGTCTGAATGGAAGGGGATAGGCACCACCGTAATTAGATAATTATAATTAGTACTTATATCACAAAATGAACGGACATGCACATTATGGAGAATGTCATTCTGTCATTCCAGTTCAGCATTGATAAAATTGAAAGATGAATTGAAAAAAATAAGTTTCAAATCTTCTACAATAGTATATAGCTTGATTACACCACTTAGTTCAAGAATGGAAGAAGAAGAAATAGAATTTGTCTTTTTACACAATAATTCTAAGAAGTATGTAAATGTATATAAACAAAAATCTTCCAAAACGAATAACTCCCTTTAATTTGCCTGTATATTGCGCTTTCATTAATTTGTGCAGTCCGATTTTCGCTTATCATTAAATTATGTCATGTTATTTCTACTGGGACAGTATGCAGTAATGCAAGCTTAATCAAAAAAAAAAAACTCCTCCTTTCCTATCCTGGCTTCAGCGAAGATATATCAAATACTCGGATTCAGAATTCCATAATCGTTAATTGCGTTGAATTATCTATCATTGGATCAGGTTTCCAGTGATCATAATTACTACTCAATAAGTATCATCATCGTTATCGTCATCAAAATCGAATAATAATTGCAGGAAGTTGCTGCAATTCTCCTTTTTCCCTTCATTTCTACAGAGTACAGCCAATCAACGATATTCTATCTGAATAATTTTCTAATCCTTTCTTCCTCTTTTCAATCATATTGCATTTGCAGTAATTACTATTTGATGTATTGTCCTGCTTCCTAATCCTAGCCGATCATACTGCTATTATAATATATATCTATAACAAAACCTATTACTTATTTTGTTATGTTAATAATTATCCGTTCAATATTTATTTTTCTCATTCAATTTAAATTAAAATATTAAGCTTTAGCATTACTACTCGTTGTCGAGAACAACATCGTTGGTTTCCGGTTTAATTTAAAAGAAGGATTTGGTAAAAGCCTCACGATTAAACTTATGGTAAGAATAAATTGTCGTACTAGAAAAAAAAGCTTGTTGTTGCGTATTCCTTCCAAGTTTTTAATTAACTTTACAACTTGGACAAAAATTTGGAAACGAAAACTTTCAAAAAATTAATTCGACATCTTAAATTAAATCAATTTTACAAAAATATTTCTTCTAGATTTATTTTACTGCTTGATAGCATAGATAACTGTTTCAAGTACTTCAGTAGAAATTAAAACGAAGTAATATTCGGTATTAAGAAGCAATGAATTTAATCTAAATTTAATTTTTTCCAAATTTAATCTCCTAAATTTAATTTTAAACAGTGCTCTCAGAAATCATTGTTTTACTTCAGTTATGTTAATGCAACTTGCCTTATTTGACGTTCAATGTCATCAAAAACTGTTTCCGATATTTCATCAGTGAGCGTCAGCACTGAAAATAATTATTCAACAATAATTTGCCGAAAAAAGAAAGCAAATAGCAACACGACGAAATTTGCAACTTTAACAAAGGTAAAATTCTTCAGTTTTTTCAAAGTTATGGAGAAATTTTCCAGAAAAAGGCCGGAAAGAGAATTCAAAAACTCTTCCGAAAAAAATGCTGGAAAGTTCGTCACTGCTTTATTTTTCTTTTCATTTTTTACCTGAATCCGAAACCTCCTAAGTGTTACTTGTTTTTAAGTAGTGAGAAATTAGTTAAAAATATTTTGCATAAAGATTCCATTTTGACAATACAGGTAAATATGATTTAGCAAGAAATTATTCTCTGAGTAATTCTGATAATTCAGAACTAAGTCATCTCTACAAAGTGCAGGAAAAATATCGCAGAAAAAACCATCAGTGATAAAAAAGTCACTGTTAACATTACATAAAGAATTCAATGAATTAATAAATTTTACGACACGATCTTGCACGAGACAAGTAAAACAAGTTATGTTAAAATCTGCATTTACTGCTTACAAATAACTTTAGTTGCAGAGAAAACCGGCAAAGCTTGAACGTCTAACAAGTAGTCGCAAGCGAGAATGGTTAGAATCCGGTTTAGAACATGGTTTCATTCGGCTTTATGCACCGGTCGGACCACGATCTTTGATTTACCCGGTAACACTTCGAACAACTGTTCAGGATATTTGTTCCATTTTGGGCTTTGAAAGTTTGTATCTTCAGATTGGTGGGTCGAGAATCAGGTAGGCATTAATTTATTTGCGAGGAAGATTTATTTTTAAAATGTTTGCTATTTATTAATCGAAAGTGATCAAAGCCAGCGCGGTCATCAACAGTCTTTCTCTTTCTACAAACTTCTTGCAATCAGGAAGTTTTAGATATATTTCTGAATTCCTCTCGCCTTTTCTGACTATTTTGATCTTTCTGTAGTAGCATTTACTACTTGTTAGTAGTTGCAAACTGTAAAATGATTCTTATATAATTTAATTATATTGGTGATTATAGAAGCAAGTACTCACTGCTTCTAACCTGTCGTGAGGTTTGCGACATGTCTATCATTTAGAACCAACTGCTTACAGTAATCTCACGGCTGGGACATGTCCACTGCAATTGCAAAATCAAATTTTGTCCAATATTGGGTATGAAACACAAGCGGAGTGTATGGATATTGGAGACGCAGCTCATTTGACGCACATCTTTTGCTTTTTCATAGGTAAATTGCCATCCATTTCGAAAGATCTTTGTGGGCGAAGAAGAAACGTTTATAATCAAACGATTATTTTTAGTTCGAAATCACTGAAGTATAATAAAGATAATAGAGATAATTAGGCTAAGATCTGAATTGAGCATCAGCTTCAATGATTCTCGAACTAAAGGAGTAAATTACTGAGAGTTTGCTCATTAAGCTTACTGCAGTTCTGAAGAACCAAAATTAATTTAGGACGGCCAGAACAATCAGGAGCAACAAATGAAATATTGATAGCATGGTGCCATGTACGTAAAGGCCGACTGCTTCAGAAGTGGATTAAACGTCGTTGCACGCTGTATAACGGAACGATTCGCATCGAACACGGTTTTTTATTTCGCTTCTTTCACATCACAAACGTGTTCGCAACACTGTTGACAGCAAATTTTTTAATTCCACAATTTTGTTTTTATTGGTATTTATTTGATTATACATTTAATAATTCAAGAAAATTCAATCATTTTTTGGATGAACTTATGCGCTTCTAGGAGCAAAGAATATGGGAATTGGATGAGAAAATTTCGAATTTTGAACGAAATGAAATAATAGGCTATTGAAATCAAATTGTTGATTCATAAGTTTTGGAATTACAATTAGTATCGATTAATTAGCATTCTTTAATCCGTTTTTTGACGCAGTAAAAATGTTTGAATAAAATGATTGCCTCAGCTAAGCTTGTTGGTACTTTGGATTTTATTACAGAAAAAATAAGTTTGTAACGAGAGTCATTGAGATGATAAATTCTTCCAGAAGACAGTGATGATGAAATCTTACTACTCAGTCGATATCGTGTTGATGTAACAGAAGGAAGTCGCGGAAAACATCTGCGTCTTACAGATTCCACGAACATTTACAGCCTACACTTTGCGGCAATCGGTGAAATGAATCTTTGGCTAACACGTTTGCTTCAGGTGTGATTTCTTTTCAGTACTTTTATAATATAGAAAAGCGAGGTTCAGGTATTAGGAAAAGAGTTTAAACTAATTTAGAGATGGGTCATTGTTTTGAAGAAAAAATTTAATTGAAAATTGAAGAAAATTTAATTCACACAACTTAGCATTCATTGCATGCAATAATATAGACTCAACTGTATTTAATTATATTATTGAAAAAAAAGATTGCTTGTGCTTTCCAATAATAATTACTATTTATTACTGCAGGTTTACTTATTCACACAATTACTGTTTAACTCAAAACCATTCACATCGTACGCGAAGTACTACATTTTTCATTTCAGACTCAAATGGCTCCAGCCTGTGATTTAAGTGATCATCGTTTGCTATTGCTACCAGTTGAGCTATTTTCGGTTGGCGTAAATCGCCAAATTATTACACTTAATTTACGTAGAAACTCGTTACAGTTTCGACCAAGCAATCAGGTAAATTTGAGCTTGAAGTGAGGACTGGATTGATATACGAAAGAAATCTAAATTGGTAACATGAGATTTTTTTAATCTGTCCCATTTGCCTTCGGAAATGCAACTTTCACGCAGGTATATCAGTTGAAGTGAAATGCTGCAATGCTACTTTCAGTTGACTGGGACAAACCCTTTCCCTTCAGGGAATAAAAATAAGTGCAATAAATGAAGTACTAGGTGTAAATCTTTGTATCAGAAGTTACAGTTGAAGGCCTTAAGAGACAGTGCTTTGATTACTCAATTAGAAACAAATTAATGCTAATTCACAATTAGCTGGAAATTTCGCAATTACAAATTAAACTGGCGGTAAAAAATGTGTTTTATTTCAAAGTATAATTGTTGTAGCATCTGTATAGAAGGCAATGCATGTTATGAATTATTGATTTCAAATCTATCAATATAATTATCCCACTCCAAATTTCTAGTTCTTTTTTATCGATGTATTACTTTTTTTTTTAGCAGCTCTGTAAAACTTTATTATAAAGTAATAAAAATAAATCATTAACAAAGAAATCGGATTTTTAGTACATTTATCAAGGTATGTAATATCTAACCACGTAAAATTACCCATCGAAAATTTTTGTGCACGTGAAGTGCTCTTCAAGTTCTCTTCCTCTTTCTTTCACGTGAAATACGCTTTCTTCGTTTAAAAATGTCCGATAAAAATGAAATGGAAGCTAATCATGCAATCATGCAAAACTTTCGGGAAGGAGTTTCACGCGATTGGCTACGCTTTAATTACAGATTCGGAATCCGCTTCTTGGATGGCTTGATGACGTAGGACGTTTACACTCCTTACGCTCATTAAATATTGCGGACAATTCGCTTTATCATTTTCCGAATGCAGCAACCCATCTTAGTAATCTTACAGAACTTATACTTTCCGGAAATCGCATATCTTATATCCCAGCACAAATTGCAGAATTAATCAAGTAAGTTAGAGGGTCATAAACGTGATATCCATCTTTAGACCTTCAAATTATGATATAATTAAATAAATATGTAATTATGAAATAAAACACAGAAGATGATAATGAGCATAATGATATCCTGAGAAAGTAAGTTATTTTTAAGAAATTTTATACATTAACGGAATCTAATCAATCGTTTTTATATCCTTTAGATTTTTATGTCTGCTTGTCTGTGCCTAAACATTTCGGTTAAAATTTTAATTAATTTAAAAAACAAAACAGCGGTAGGAAATGTGATTTCATGTGACGCATTCATTCATACTTTATTTTCAGTTTAACTGTATTAAATATCAGTAACAACTGGTTGCAAACATTGCCAGAAGAGCTTTCACGCTGTGTGATGTTATCTAGGTTGGATTTAAGTTTCAATCGTTTTAATCAGGTGAATATTCCTTACTAACTGCTAATTAACATTTGCTTTAAAAAAAAAAACGTTGTGAAAAAAATACTATTTTGGTGAAGGAAATAAGCGGTAAATCCAGGTCTGTGTTCAGAATCTCGCAAATGGGAAGAATTCACTGTAAAATTGAATTTCGAAGAATTTAGCTTACGTTTTGAAATTCGTCTAAAGTCGAACGACTCTTTTTGATAGCTTCAGATTCCGGATGTTCTATTCACTTTGAAACGAATTATACATCTGGAAATGGCAGGCAACGAAATTGGTATCTCAGCGTTGCATTCCCTATCTTGTATTCATGCACAGAAAATTGATTTACGTCGAAATGCTTTGACAAGGTTAACTCGGAAATTTTATACTGATAGTTTCAGAAGGATAAACAATTGAGTTATCTGCAACTTCTCTCTCAACGGAATCAGTTGAACGAATCAGCCTTGAAAATTCTAACTTTTCACAGTAGAAGTTTTTGAGGCTAACTCCTTGTCACCTAAATTTCATTAAACTTAAAATTTAGAATTTTTAATTTAATCCGGAAATTTTCAATTTATCTATCCATTATTTCTGTTAAAATTATATGTGATGAAGAGCTGACGATGAGGTTCCTAAATTCGCTTTAATTCCAAAAGTTTGTGATCTTATAATTTATAAATTCATCCTTCGATGGTAGAGAAAAAATAATATTGTTAATAAGTGTAATTAAAGTGATCACTGGAATAAGAGATGAAGTCAATAATTACATGCATTTTTTCTTCAAATCTAGGCTTGAATCGTTATTTCAAGAAATTTAACTTCCAGTATCTTGAATTTTCTAAATTTTCAGTACGATACGTTTGACTTCATTTATTTGTTGTGCGCTAACAGAATTGGATATTCGGGACAATAAAAATTTGTTCGAATTAGATTTAAGTAACTTACACACTATACAGGTATTTATATCATCTGCTCTGATAATAAATCTATGCTTTCTGAATTAAGATGCATTTCTTGAGAATGAATTCATTATTCAATTTACAATTTACTACATATATCAAATAATGTTCATATGATGGCTTCTCACTACTTCACTATTTTTTTCAGTTTAACTCATTCTCACTAGTTGATAGATATATATCTATTGTTTGAAATATCCAGTCTCCGCTACTTAAATATTTCTATTCCTCATTTTATCTTCATTTTAGATAATACACTGTGAAAGGCTCCAGTTAACAAGCTTTCAAGTGAATGGCACCAATCTTAAACATCTTTATGCTGATGAAAACGGTTTAGTGTTCTTTTTTTATTAAATTAATTGTCTTAATTATTATTAATAGTATCAAAACATACGCGAAAAAACTTATTTAAGATAGCCGTCGCTATTTAAAACAATTCATGATACGCAAAGTTGCAAACTTAAAGTAATGAATTATTTTGAGACATTTTTTATAATTTCCAACAGAAAGAAAACGGTAAAGATATTAAATGAATTCAGAATGCCGTAAATGTTTTCGCGTCACAGTCTCTTAGCTGTAGGAAAGGCTGGTAATAATTTCTTGTGCGATACAAATTTCATGCTGCTTGAAATTTAAATTTTATGGAAAAAAGGAAATTGAAAGAGAGTAAACTACCGATAGTAAATAAAGAAACCATATTCCAACCCGTTCCATAAAGTTGTGCTGTCACAACTTGCAATATTCTCTTCCTCTCATTTTGAACAAATTAAAGTGAAGTTACATTAATGTTTCAGAGCTATCACAAGTAATTATAATGCCAATACCTGTTCACTTGGTAGTATTTTCAATCTCATTCAACCGTCTCACTTCGTTACCGGAATGGTTAACCGATTTACCTAATATTGAAACAATTTGCGCCCATCACAACCTCATCTTATACTTGCCATACAGGTGATTTGTTGCTTCCGGAATTTTCGAGAAGGAATGTGGAAGAAGTGCTAATAGAGATGTAACAGGAAGAGGAAATTATAAACCAGATATTATATTGGTTTCCTTGTTTTCTAGACGAATTAGCTTGCAGCTTTCTTTCTGGACGGATTAGCTTCGCTTAGCAACGATTTTACCTCTACATTCCTCAATGCGATTAAAATTTACACCTTCCAGATGTTTGAAACAATTTCAGAATTTTCATGAATGTAAGCAGACTGAAAAATTTGTACGTCCATAATAATAAAATTGAACGCTTGCCGGATGCAATCGAGAACTGCTCGTTAGAAATTCTGTCACTGCACAGCAATTGCATAGATGTATTGCCAAATGAATTACTTAAGGCAGCCAATAAGTTAGTTCTTCCTTATTTTACTGAATTCGTCGATGACAGAGAATTTTGTAAAAGTGAAACTTTCATTATCCTCTGTCTATGCTTAGATGCGAAGTTTAAAATAATAACAGTGTGTTTTAGTTTTCTAAAAAAATCTTCAGATTTCACATTATTCGCTTTCGTAGAACAATAAATTATTTTTTTTAGGCTTAGAAATTTAAATGTTTCACATAATCGACTTAAAACACTTCCAACTGCAAACACAATGCTTGATCTAAATCGACTTCAATTTCTTCGAGCAGCCAGAAATTTTCTGGATGAGAGTGTAATTAATGTTGTAATATCTTGTCGACGTCTGCGACTTTTAGATTTGTCCTATAATCAACTCAAGTTTTTTGATGACAGGTTAATTTTTTACATTATTTATGTTTGTAATTTCAGATATTAATGCGAGGACTTGTAATTTTACTCATGATCGTAACGTAAAAAAGCATTTAACAACCGTATTAAAACACTGCTTGGGAAATGGAAATAACTTTAGTTAGAAAAGAAAACCGTTTCGTAGAAATGAAAATAGTAATCGTAGACTCTTTGCTATTTCTAACACCCTTTGGACCTGACTGTTGATATTATTGCTATCTTTTAACTAGTAGCTTAATCCTAGATAATTGTAAGGGTCTATTTTTGTTTCCTTAATATTTGTGTAGGTTTTTTAATTTTATTTTTTGTAATTTAAAAGAAAAAAAAAGAAATTTACAAATTTGCTTTTTTTTTCCTGCAGTTGTTTGAGCCGTTTAGTGGCACTGGAAGAAGTGAACTTATCTGGGAATCATCTCACTTCAATTTCCATTGCATTTCCACAACTACCCAATCTGCAAGTTCTACGAATGCATTCAAATTGTATTACAACAATTCCGGATTTCTCACACTCACCTCAACTATTTGTATGTGCGCTTCTCACATTAATTAGACCTGAGTGCAATTAATTTGTGAACAAATTGTTTTCTGCTCAATGTTGCGGTCGCGTAGCAGAACTTCCGACGGTTATGCATTTATAAAATAAAATATAGCTCACCATGATTACATAAAAACAAAAAAAGTAAGTTGAATAACGAAAATTGTAGAAATAGTCGATCGTTCTGGTAAGATCATCAAGAAATTCAAAACTGATTTCAATTATGGTCAGTTACTTAACTTAGCAATAGATTTAACATCTGGAAATAGCTTCTGACATCCTCAAAGCTTCTAAGGATAATCCTTAACAACGTTTTTATACTATTCAGTAGTCGTCTTCTCATAGACAATTAAAATTTTTTTTACAGTTGCTGGATATTTCGAACAACGGATTCGGAAATTTGGATGCAAATTTATGTATGGCAAAAACTTTAAAACACCTTGATCTTACCTGCAATTACATGTTGCGGGTTGATACTGATAATATAAAACCAAAAAAGTAGGTTGAATAACAAAAATTATAAAAATATGTCAGCCGTTTCGGTGAGATATCACTTTAGCATTTCGACGGTATTGCTTCGGTCATTTTGGGAACTATTGTAAATATTTATCATATGGATGGAAGTTAACTTAGCTTACTGAAATGTCTAAATGATGTGTGTCAAAATGGTTTTTCTCGCTGTTTGTTTTCTTTCCCAATCATTTGTCTTTCTCTAAACCTTTTTTTCTACGAAAAATGTAAAAAAAAAGAACGTTAAAACACCCTGTCAGCTAAAGGGGCAAGGATAAATACCTTCGAAAGGATTTTTCACCTTTCGTGGAATCTTTCTTGTTGTAGACAAGGTCAAACAGTGTCAGTTGTGAATGTTGGAAGCGAATGCAACTGTGGTACATTTCATGTCGGCTTCAGCGAATCAGCTGGACAACGGAATAAGTGAATTCTTCTCTTCTATTGATAACTAAAATTTCTACTTTCCAATTTCTTCTTTGAAAGATCAAGTGAAACACAACAGACAAATCACTTTTGTCCAAACTTCCCAGTCTCAATCATCTTATCGCTTCTTTATCACTTAGCAGTGTGTATTAATCTAACTTTGGCTTATATCCTGATGGATGTTCTTGCTGATGGTCTACTGCAACTTGCAGTCAGTCTATTGAATTATATGTTTCTTATCACTGTTCGTGCATCAAATCTACTTCTCTTGAGACGAAGCAGACTGCCTAGTTTAGACAGTGTTGAAATACTTCGGGTCACATATGTTATATCCTTTGAACAAGTCCACAAATTATTGCCTCGTTTCCATTACTTAGGACATTTGATCCAAATTATATTACCCTTCAGATGATTCATAGTAGTTGTGGCATACAACTACTTCATCAAAGATGTATGATATCATTAGGATATTGCAATTTTAGATTATGTATTCGACAAATTCGGCCCAATCCAAATATGCAAGCAGTCTTTGGCATTGTCGATGGTGGAAACAATGATCAGATCGCAGCAGTTGTGATCGAAAAACTGAATGAGTTTCTTCAAAAACAGGCAAGTAATGCCAAGTTGGAGAAAGATACTAGAATTCAGCAGGTTATTCAGCCCTTGTTAATATCACTTTAACGCTTATCACTGATAACACGTCCTATCCATATTATATTTCAGGTATTGATCAATGAGCATAACTTGAAAATGGCTTTAGTCTATGCTCATGAACATCTCGGTCAAATTGGTGAACGTCTTGGTGCGGCAGCAATGCTTGCTCAGATCGAAGAGCAGCGACTGCTTTATGCAGCCGCTGGTGGTATTCGGGCGGTCTTGTGCCGTTCCGGAAATGCTCTACAACTGCCCAATCAACCGGTTACCATAACTCCGGAAGACTACAGTCAAATACGTGTCGGTAACGCCATACTCAGCAAGGTTTGAGCAAGTTTTTGATTTCTAGAAGCTGGAAAAGTATCTGGGGGCTTCTAAGACTTCACTGTTGGATCAAATGAATGAATTTAATTGTTTGTTAATTTTTTTCATTGCTGACGATTTTCCACATTTGCGCAGTAAAAATGAAATTCCATGCTTTTGAGGAGAATTTAATCGATGGAATATGTCTATCAGCAAGTTCGCTTGGATTTTCATTTCTTTATCCTGCTGTTCTTCCCAAGACTTATCAGGTTTGCCCAGATCAATCCCACTGTGAATGCACAGCTGGAAGACATTAACATCGCCATTCAGCAACTGTGCGACTATTACTAAATAAGTATTAATGAAAAAATAAAGTAAAAATTGTCATGAGTGAAAATTTTCTAGAATACTGTAAGACTCACTGGAGCTGATGAGTTCATTGTAATTAGTTCACGTGCATTGTGGAGGTATATTTCACCGCAGGATGCTGTAGACAGTATTCGAACTATCTATAATCCACAGATTGCAGCTAAAAAGTTACAGGTTATTTCTTGAAAACTATTAGCAGAGAAAGAGATAGACTGGAATGAGAAAGAAGAACTTTCTATTTCTTCTAAAATTAAGGTAAACGATGCATATATTTTAACACTCCTTTTTTGAATCCAAAGTACGACAATAATTTATAGATAATCATTCCTGAAAATAATCTTTCCTTTTCAAAATTAATCTCCTCTCTGTATCTCGAAGGATATGGTGCAAACATTTGAATATGGCGGTAATGTGAGCATCATTGTTATTCGACTCAAGCGAACTTCAGAAGATTGTTGCAATAGGAATACAGATTCAGAAGAACTGGAAACGAAGATAGGACCTAATGACCCAAGTAATTGTATTGCTGATTAAACTGGTAATTTCTAAAGTAAGGGTTTTTGGGGTATTAACATGCCATTAAATATTTCCACTTCTACCTGATAACCCTTGAATGGCGCAAATGACCTACTTATAAAACTGTAAATTTGAGGATGCGGTCCATATTCGCTGAGACGTTAAGGTAAAGTTTGATTAGCATGCAACGAGCCGTTAAACTGACCAGGAGAATTGGAAAAGTTTTTTCTTTTCAGTGACTAAGAATCAGTAGATGAAGTGAAAAAATTTTTTTCCAGAACTGAGAATAATCATTTCCTCATATTTATTTTTAAAATTTATTTTTGGAATCGATTCAGAAAGTGGTGTCAATGTGTTACGTAACATAGAGGAGCGGTTGGAGCAAATCAGTGAAGCAATAAATAAAATTGACGATGATTCGAACAACAACTGTTCCTTATCTTCTGGTCTCCAATTATGGAACAGAAGAGAAAGCTTTAGTACAGTGGAACTGATGCCGAACAAGATCGACAGGTGTGACTGATAAATCAGTGAAATATGACAGTTATAATTAAACATACTTTTTGTCAATAAGGACTACTACTGTTCTTGGACGAATTAAAGTTTATATCACGATGTTAGGAATGTTTCCTTCCCATCTATGTCTGTTTCAGTAATTGCCCATCGAGTAGTACAGAATCGAAGTACAGCACTTCACGTGGTGTATCACCTTCTAATGCCCCACCGGATCCGCACAGTGATCAGATATCAACCGAACGACTTTCAATCCGCAAACGAATTGATATGTATGATCGTCTTAGTGCTGCAGCGATTGCCGATAGCAAAGAACGTTTCCAACGTGCCCGCACAACCCTTAGTGAACAGCTTCAGTTGCGAACTCCGGAAGGGAACATTATGAAGCTATACAATGTATAATCGATAGATCAGTGGATCGGAAACAGCTTCATCCTTCGTGAAGAACGGAAAGGTGTGCTTAGATGTGCTACATCATGACAATAAAGACTATTCCGATCGAATAAATAAAACGCAAAAATACTGCCATTATTTGAAACGAAGTGAGATGGGGGAAGGTTGAGTTTCGCAGCGCGAGTAAGAGGGGCCGCCATACTGAGAATTTGGCGTATATAGAGGGGAGGGTCGGATGCATGGTTTTGGGTGAAGAGAATGAGCCCAGTGAAATGAGCCAAGTCCTGCTTGGAATGCTCGAAGTTGGCCGAGAAAGGGATGCATCGCATGTTGCTGAATGTCAATAGTGAATGGATTAAACGATCACTACTGCTTCACTCATTCTGTTGTCCGGGATTGTTCATTTTATTCATTTCGCTATTCCGAACTGTCCTTTTTTATTTGACCTCTTTTACTTTCTTCACTTTCAAGGACTTATCTCTATACTCGTCTCACTTTCCCGAAGCTTGTTCCCTTTCCGGACAGCTATAATCAGGTGAAGCATTACTCAAAGTATGGGCACATAAAATTAGTCAAAAGCAACGTTATTTAAGCATACATTTCATTTTAAACTGCTATTTGAAAAATTTAATTTTGAAAAGAGTTTTACTCATTACCTCTTACTCTCACTCATATCTATGTGTGGTAAGGCGAGAGAGAAAGTGAAGGAGAGAGAGAGAGAGAGAAGGGAGGTGAGAAGAATGGGCTTTTGGGCTTTTGCTCTTCCTTCTTCGATAAGCAAATATGTCGGCGTTCCAATGTTCCTCACTTCCTAAACATTGTTATTACATATGTCTGTCTGGGAGATATCACAATCCTAGTCCTTTGAGAGATCCCGAGTACAGCTACTTCTCAGGACTACGCTGAATTTTTCAGTCAAGATACCTGATTAAACTTTCGAAACGAGAGATTGACTTTTTGCATAATTTATTAGAATATCTTTGAGTTGAACAAATGATTAGAATGGTTGAGATACTCTGAGCTTTAAATCAAACGAGTCTCAGAGCTTTTAGAGAAGAGTTAAATTGATTTGAAATACTGTACTGAAATGAAAGCCTTGCTAGAAGATATTCTTAAGTTATTATCTTAGCTTTCTATAAATTTTATCACTTTCTGAATGACATAGCATCAGTTATTGTTGGAACACTGAATAAGTTTATATTTCCAAGATTTTTTGGTTAACGAAAGGATAAGGTAAGCTATATGATTGGAAATATCGTTGTTAATAAGCGCTTGAATTAAAGGGAAGTTACAGATTTAAGGATTAGTTTCGAATAAAATTTAAAATCATGTTACTTATATTCTATTTTTAAGAATGTAAAAGTATGCACAAATTATCACGAATATTTCGTTTAAAAAAAAGATTGTGACCATTCAACGTTGTTCAAGTTGTATTTATTAGAGCTAAATGTATGCATTAAACATCTTGATCAACGGGTATTTATTTGGAACTGATTAAAGTGCTGATTGTTCCATTTGAATTCTCCTTGGTTTACTTAAACATATTGTAATTTAGATGCTTCATTTATTATATTGTTTCAGTTTTCATGCCTCATTTCGTTATTACTTGCAATTTTCCAAATCGCTAAAAATATATGTTTTCATTGATTATTTACTTAGATTACCGTTGTAATCGTTTGTTTATTTACTGAAACAGTTAAATAATATCGTCAGTGCCCAATAGGAGAAGGTTGTAGAGATTAGATATCGTCTGCTTTATGTGATTTAATATTTTTCTTGAAGTAATATTTTATTGCTTCATGTTAAAAGCAACTTTGCAACATTCTTTAGTTGCAGAACTAACTAAAACTAGACACAACTAATTGAACTGATCAGTAAAGAATTTATCTTTTATACAAATAATTTTAATGATAATGAGGAATTCTCTTCGCTGACAATAATTCTCCTCAAGTTACTAATCCAATTATTTTATTTATCTTTGTTCATAGATTTCTCAACTTCCGGTATAAAATGAAATTTTTTTTCTTCAATAATTTTTATTTTTCAAGCTTTTTCCTTCTGAATCTTTCATTTTTTGGCTTTTTTTCCTATATTTAGGAGTCCAAAGCTCCTTGAATGTAGTTGTTGAACAATATTATTCTTTCATCTTTGCCGTTCAGTTATCATTCTTCCATTTATCAAGAGACCATATTGTTGATTTTTCACTACTACTTGGCTTTATTCCTGAATCTTCATTCATATAATTTAATTTTTAAGGGAACAAAGTTCTTTAAAATTTTAAAAGGAACAGTTTGCGTCATTAACATTATAATACTATAGCCTTATAGAATTCTCTTATATTATTTATCATGTGAATTAGAAACAGAAGTGTTTGAATAATGGTCGGATGAAGCGGCTGTAGACAATTTTCAAAGCTCGTTGTCTTCCTTTCTATTTCAGGTTCTGACTGGAGATTAAGCTTAAATGGATTCAAAGAAAATAAGTACGTAAGTGTTAAGCAGAAAGGGAAAGAAAGAGAGGTGATACAAATAAGCTTTTGTAATCACTGTTAACTCAGGAGTAATCAAAAGTCCTGCTGATGATGATCGATTATTTTAGGCTATGTTAACCTCCAGAAGTGATCTTACTTTTTCACTCGTTATTTCCTGTTAATTACAATCCCTTTGAATTTAGAGAGAAACTGAAAAAAAAAATCAAAAAATTGAAACTAGAAGTCGAAAATATTGAACGTGAGAATTTTGGTTAATCGAACCATCCATCTCTTCTCAATTTAAATTGTGGCGATTTTCCTTTTTTTATAACTTTCAGATATATTAAAATTAAATAATAATGATAATTAATGATAATACTTGTTAATAACATTAACAAATAGATGTGTCCTCTCAACACTAAACCGTCCTTTGTCTGTTTAATGTTTTTTTTTTCTTTTTCTTTAAATTTCGTTTCAAAAACACTTCAGACAGACTTTATAAAATTTAAAAAAAAAAAAAATTGTAGATTTTTCATCTAACAATAAGGTTAGAACGGTCGATCTTAAGCTAACCAAGAAATAGAAACTGAACGGATTTCATTTCAGCGTTTCACGTATTCAGCGGATCTCTCGGTTCTTTTGAGAGTATTTGTTACTAACACTACTTATCCCATGATCGAGAAAAGTAATTTGATTAAAGCTGAAAGGTAACTGAAGAAGAAAGCTCCTACTTTCTTTTTACTTCACTTCATCTCTTCTCCTTCCCAGCTTGACTCATTCAGTTGATTGAAAATTGCCTCATCAATTTTTAAGTCTCGCTTTAGGTGCATTTCTGCAGGTGAGGTTCTAGAGGCATCTGGTGAGCAGTATAGAACACTTCAACCAAAGCATCTGGTAGTTTATGTTGGTGAAAAATTATAACAAAAACATTACAACAGAAATCTGTTTCGAGCCGCTAGAAAAATGTATGATGAAAACATAATTTGAGGATATATGTACCCGTTGTAACAGCTGATATACACATTCTTTAGCAGTGATTTTGGTGTTCTTCAATAGCACCTGGAAGATGCGGCGATGACATATTATACTTGATGATGATGGAATTAATTGATTAGTCGAAAAAAATAAATCTAAAAAAGAATGAATTTTCCAGATGTATGGAAACGAGCTTAGCACTATCACTGTTTAATTTTTTCCAACTTAGCATTTGTTTGTAGTACTGGAAAAATGGCTTTTTTCGGTGCACGTTAAGTAAATTCTGTATTCTTAAATCTCTCGTTTTAATTGATTTTGATCGCAAGAATTTCGAAGAATTGAATACGAAGGAAGGAAGTTGTTTTATTGCTGTTTTATCTTTTTTCTTCATTTCATTGAAAAATTTATTCGGAAAACAGATTCTAGGTGGTACTTTAAGATGAAATTAGTTTAAAAAGTTTTTTTTTTCCTGTTTAAGATGGGGTAATTAATTATTCAGATGCATAAAAAGACTTAATTATGCGTAGTATGTAGGATCATTAAGTTATAAATGTTAGATCATAACTTCAGAATTTCACCTCGTAGCATGAAATATAGCTTGGGTTGAAATCACTGTTAATCACATATCATTGTCATTATTAGTAAACTGTTCCAATCATACTTAGAAATTGCCAATAAAAGTAATTACTGATATGGATACAGGTGACAAATGTGACGCCAGTGACAAATGACGGAAAGGAGAGAGTGGTGTGGGAGCAAGGTAGGCAGAGTCCAGTTATAAATTTACAAATTTTCATTCTCACCCACTCACGTCAGTGTGACTTTTTTGGACTGGCCAGATCCCACCCACACGCACACACATACAGACACGTTTTAGTCGATTGATTCTTTTGAAGCCTCGAACTTGGGGCCCTATACTTGGCTTGTACACATACACATAGACACACTTCACCCTTAGGTCCTTCTGAACACTCGTGGTTGTTCGATTTTCGCTTTTTGCTCTAATTTGAATTATTAATTGGTTGTCTCGGAGTGGAGTGCTTGTGCTTGATAAGAGGCCCTCTTTTCTGTGCTGTTTCTGATCGTTCAGTCTGATAATTCCGAAGAGTTTCGCATATTTCTGTATTCGGTGTAACTGGAGAATCCATAGTACGATTGACGCTGCCAAACACTTTCTTACTGTGACAGTCTTGTTTTATAACTCGCGAAATTAAGTGATAGTGAAATCAAATGTGGTCATCTAGCTTAAGTCGCTGATAACATCTCATTTCGCTACTTCTCGCTTTTTGGCAAAGTTAGAGGAAAAGAAGGAAGATAGGAACATCTCCAGGGAATTCTTTTATCGATTCGAAAAAGTGAAAATAATTAATTTGAATGTTTTAATTTATTTGAAAGGGCGCAATTCTAGTTAGGAGAAAATATTACGACATTTGGAAAATGAAAGATGAAAATAATGCTCAGGTTCTTACCGATCTCTGACATACAAATGTCTTGAAAGTATAATAAGTTGTTCCATCAAGACCTTATCTTCCTCTGATATCAGTTCTTCCAGATCAGAATTCATTTCAGTCTCACAGATATTTAGAGAAAGCGTTACAATTCTATTTGAAAATTTCGAATAATGTACGAAGGAGAGGGGAGTTATTCACTCTACAAATATGTTAAAAAGAAAATGCTGGAAATAAATAAACGTGTAAGAAGAGAATACTTGAGATTCCGGCGATTTAACAGATCCCAAGTTAGTGCCAAGTGAATTGAAAACCTTCCTATACTTTCTTCACCAGGCCTTGTATGTTGGCATGTAAAAAGCCCATCGACATCTCCCTTCATTTAAGCATCATCTTGGTTTTTTATGGATCTGATGAAGTCTCTTTGCTGCATCATGCAAATTTTCTTTTTGAAATTAGACCGTATGCTTTACAAACGTTGGCTGACTATTATGAAAGCCATTAATTTCTTTGGCTTGGCTTTCTACCATTCATGGCTAATGTTTTCGCCGATCGGCTTCCTTATCAATTGCATTTTATTTCTTCTCTTTGTTTTTCTTTCTATCTTTAACGGTGAAGTAGGTTTATAGGTTTTTAGCTTCTCAGGGGAAAAATCGTACACTAGAAGTAATTCCTTCTTTTATTCATTCTACCTTTCGCTATTAATTTCTGGCTCATGTTACTTTCTCAGTTTTGTCGTGAAAAGATTACCAGTATTTTGGAGATAAGCAGCCTAATCTCTTTAATCTCTTGACAAGATTGTTTCCGCATTTTATGCGCTTAGTTTTGCTTTACAGTGGCAAATTTTTGTGATGAAAGTCGTATCAGTGGCATAGATCTGTATATTTGCTCAAACTTGCCGAAAATTGATGCTACCGTAAGGTGCAGAATTTATTTCTTTATGTTACTGCCGACCATTCACGCAATATTTGAAATATTTATTAGATCTTGGTATGCATACTTTTTACGTCAGCTCCTAAGAAGTTACCAAATCTTAAGGTAAAGAAGGTTTTTCTTGTTCCTTAAAATTTTATTCTCACGGATTCTCACTTGTGACGGCTTGTTAAAATTATTCCGGCTTTTATGATTCATTTCCATATTTCCATACATCTGTAAAGCACTTTGTTGTATCACTTTTCATGCTGTGATGCATGTTTCGTAATTTTGCTTTGTTTTTTATCCATCTTTGTGATAGTTGTGTTGTACAAATTAAGATCAGAATGAATCCTCGATTTGTGGATTTTTTTTTTCTGCTGAATGACTACATGTTATCGAAAAATCCTGGAAGGAAGAGGTTATCAGACATTCACACTTGAGATGATGGCATATGATAACATCGAGACTGCTAATGAAAAGTAGATTTGTGAAGAAATAAGCAATTGTCTCATACGTCAGAAATTTACACAGCCGATTAGCAGAAGGAGGAAGTAATTAGCCTTTTTAAACAAATTTCCCACTCATATTCTTAAACTTGAAATTAACTGAAAACGAAATATAATAAAAATGCTCGCTTTAAACATTAAACTGACCATTGAAATAAAAGGAAAGTTCCAAGGGATTACAATCGACTGACCAACAAGAAGTGGAAGCAATTTGTTATTTCGTTAGTTTAAAAGCTTTTTGTCTTAAATGAAAATATTTCTGAATGAGCAAGGAGAAAGTACTGCAATACATTTTGGGAACTTTTTGAGCGCACTTCTTTCTCGAGAATCAGAAAGGTTTTGCGGTCTGAAACTTTTTTAGGACGCAAATCTTTGTTTCGAGCATTGACACTGAGACATCGACCCTTTTTTGATAAGCCTAACAATTCGATCGAGAATTGGTTTCATTGTTGTTGCATAGAATGGAAAAAGACGACACTTCAGAACGTTGATTTTTTGATTTTTGATCACTTCTTAAGGCAGTAGTCATCTTTGGGACTTTTTTCAACTGAACTGCTGCACTCGACTTATTTCTTTTCTTTTTTTCACTAACTTGTAAAAGAATGAACTTTGATAATTGCTATCAATTAACAGTTACCATAATGGGTTGCTACACTGATCATCTGGAAGAATCCCATATCCTTCTCACAACTTCCTTCTTCTTTGAACCCTCACTATAGTTCTACAAGAATTCTTGGCCACATGTCAAAGTTGAGTGAGAGAGAATCGCTCGGATTTGTTTTTTTCGTTTCAAATTATTCTTGTTGTCTGCAGTAGGAGTGCAGTTACTAATGTTGTAAAGCGATGGTTGAGGAATGGAAGCGGTCATTTTTGCTGTCCAGTAAGGCAGAGATTAAGACCTTTCTCTGGGCAACTTAAGCCTTCATTCGGTCAATAATTATTTGAGAAAAGTTGTTTACAATAATTTATTCGAACATCATCACATCGTTGAAATTTCGCTTCTCTGTTGCTCTTGCACGAACTAGGCTCTTTTCCATTGCAGCTTATTTCACCTTCTATAGTTGCTGTTGGGATTATTGTTGCCAGTATCAATTACTTTTGCTGATATGATGGCGAAGAGTTAATTAGCAAGTTTTAATTACCAACAACTGGTAGTGTTCATGTTTGGAAAGGAGGAGAAGCAGCAGGGAAAGAGAAATGGATGTACCTGAACGTGTTGGGTGATTCGGATCGATGAACTGGAACTGGCCAACAGGAAATTAGTGTGGAGAAATTTTTTCGAGAGCAAACAAACAAAAAGAAGGAGGAAGTAAAAGGAAGAGTAGTTTATCCTCCAGAGGAAACAAAAGTCACTTTACGGAGTGATAGAAGATAGAAGGAAAGGATGCGAAACGATGAGGAGGACGAAAATATGGCTGATGAAGCGGTTAGTATGCTAGCGGCGGTTCAACAAGATGATGGTGGAGCTCGAGCTGTTGCTGGTAGTGCTGGCTCACAGACACCAATTGCAAATGGCTCAAGTGGTGGCCATCATACTGTTACCGAAATGGTTTCTTTTAATTTCATCCTACCTGGATAGGTCCTTTTCATCTAGAGCTGGGGAGATGAAGAATGGAAGACAGGAAATTTAAGTGTTGTGGTGACTGGTCTTGAGCGACCTGTCCTACTCATGATCATTCGTAGCTTCATCGAGACTTGATGAAGATAATTGCTATCATCCGTTTAAATGCTGCTCTTTCTTCAGATAATGCTATCGATTATCAAATGAGGAAGGTAGGGACTGTGGATGGATTGTTGTGATATCTCTTATTATTCTCCATAATAAGGGAATTGCAAAATTAAGAAATAAATTATTTCAGAACTTGGAAGAAAAATCTAGGAGAATTTTTTTTTTTCCTTTCTTGCTACAAAATATGTTAATAATTTGCAGACACATGGTCATTCTATAAGTCCACCACACGTATCATTCTTCGATCGAGTTTCAACCAGATGGTGGAACCCACAATTTTCATCAGCAGCTCTGGAAGCACAGTACTGGAAGTGCAGTTTTCCGCAACTTAGAGATAGGTTCAGGTTAGTTGTGGACAGTTTTGGAATTTAACATTTAGTCTTCCTGTTTCGCTTTGTTATGATTCACTATTTTGTAAATTCTTCAGTAATTTCATAGATGACAATTAGTTGCAGAGAGACAGTTGCAAGATAATTAAACAATTATTTTTTCGCATATTTGAATTTGTCTTCGATTTATAGAATTATTTTTCCAGTAGTAATCGATTAATATCTTCATTAATTCCTTTCATTTAATAATTACCATTTGCTTACTGCACCGTTGGTCCTTCAAAAAGATCCCACATTGACGGGACATGAATGATATAAAAAATGAAAAATGATATAGGTCAAAGCGCTGATACAAATGAGTATTACTGTGTGATTACGTGCTGATATGATGTATACACTCTTGACAAAAGTGGGATAGTCTTTCAGATCTGGACTAGTATATGTTTGTTTATCATGTATTTTATGGATCGTATATTTACAAATTTTTAATCATGCTGGTTTAATACATTGGGTAAGTCGCTTCCTTAAAAGTTCCTGAAGTAGAACACTTCTCTGCATTATGACCGCAATTTTTTTCCATCAACATCTTAGCTAGGACTAGACTAGTAGTTTATTAGCGGTCTTAGCATCTGTGTCTTTCAGGAAACTCGTTTAGAGTCGTATCATGTAGTTCTGCGACTTGTAAAAGACATGTTGCATTGAATGATCGGACTGAACCTTATGAATCTATGAGGTAACTAAGTTAGTACATAGCTGGTAAAATTGAATCCATGACTCCGTCCTGTTACAACTCCTATATTTCACTTTTATATGTTACTTCAGTTGAACCTAGCAGTAATTAAGTTTAATAATCACCACTTGTTTCCAGCTAATATCAGTCAGTTTATTTATATTTTCATTTGGAATGTTTCTTTTCACGTTATTTTCCTCGTACTACCAACGGTTTTACATGCCAGCATCATTTCTCTGTGTTTTTATCCTGTGTACTGTAACTTTACTTATCTTCTCTGATAAATCCGGTTCGTTTATGAGTCCAGTTGGCGATTTAGCCACCAGTTTTCAGGTAACTTTTTTAATCTTTCATCCAAACTTTTCATCCTTTAAGGATAAACTTAAGGATAGCTTTAAATAGGAAAACTTTGATTTCAGTATTTCTCTACTTCTATTCACTGCTTTTTATTTAGGTAGTATTATTAATTTATACAGTTGTTCCATTGCCGCTTTATCTGTGCATTTTCATTGGCTTAATCTATTCAACATTGTTCGAAATGATTGCCACTGATACTGTTAATTACACGGACACACTGGGTGTGAAACTTATCCTTCATCTCGGTATCCATCTTCTTGGTGTCCATTTATTCATCCTTACGCAGGGTACGTGTATTGCTTATTTATATCCACGTTTAGACTTAGTAGATTTCTTCTCTTCAATTCAGTGCCATATGTTTTCACTTTCCAGTCCGTCAGCGGAAAACGTTCTTACGAGTAGGCCAGTCGTTACTCGCGCGTAAAGATCTAGAAATGGAAACACAATTCAAGGATCACATGATACAATCTGTTATGCCAAAGAAGGTTACTTTTCATTAGAACTTCAAATCTTTTTTTATATCAAAGAGACTAAAATGATAGAAAATATGCAGTATTGATACTTTTTATGTTGATGGCGTAGTTTCGCAATCTTTTTTTCTGCAATTGTTTTTCCGATTTTTTTTTTCCACACATATTTATTTTAATTTCTTCAAAGTTTTTTCGTAACCTTGCAGGTTGCCAATGAGTTATTAAAAGAAACGAATGTAAGAAGATCATCGGCAAGTCAAGACGCATATTTACGTACGACGAACAGTGTTAGCTCAAAAAGTGTCCTGCAAGATTCACGCGAAGCAAATGCGTCAGCAGGGACACTGCTGGCACCAAATGTCCGGAAATTTCGACCGTTTACGATGAATTTGATGACTAATGTCTCTATCCTTTTTGCTGATATCGCTGGTAAATTTCTGTTGTGCTACTGCTGAAATATGTTACTGACCGAAAGTGAAACAAAAGCAAGAAGTTAACATAGAATGAATTCTCACCTTACGGCGATAGAAGAAGAAGAAGACACGTCTCTTCCAGAATGAATGTATTTGTTTTAGGTTTGCATGATTATTAGTGAATATTTAATTTTTTTTTCCAAAATTTTTAAACTATTTTAACGCCTGTTCTTTAGGCTTTACGAAAATGTCTTCAAATAAGTCAGCTAGCGAATTAGTAAATCTGCTCAATGATTTATTTGGACGCTTTGATTATTTATGTGGTCGATGCAATCTTGAAAAAATCAGCACATTAGGTTATTTTCATTTATTTCGTTATTTCCCCACATAGATATTTAAATCATTTCCATTTCTTTGTTATTCAACCATTATTCACTTCATTAGATTCAAATATTTATTATTCATTTCATTAATTTCTCCTAATTATGGGGAGCTAACAGTTGGAGTGGCCGTGTAATTTGTTTCTAATGATTACAGGTGATTGTTATTACTGTGTAGCAGGCTGTCCTGAGCCTAGGCCAGATCATGCTCGTTGTTGTGTTGAAATGGGTCTTGCAATGATTGTGGCAATCCAGCAGTTTGACGAAGATCGTGGCCAGCAAGTTAATATGCGTGTTGGTATACATACTGGAAAGGTCACCTGATGTATTCCTTTTTTGACCTTTCGATTAAAAGACAAAAAAATAGGAGTATTTCAGACTTCAGTTTGAGATTCATTCCCTAAGCTTCAAAATTTCTAACTTATATATACATCATTTCCTTCCCATTCCGGATTATCTCTTTTTTTTTCTGTACCTTGATAAATCTCCAGGGTTTTGCGCCTCATTTGTTTCTGGAACTTGCTGAAGAAATCATACTAATTTTATTAGTTCATAATTTTTTATTTAACTTCTAGTATTTTAACTTAATTTAAGGTTTTATGTGGTATGGTTGGTATGAAACGATTCAAATTTGATGTTTTTTCAAACGATGTCACACTTGCGAATGAAATGGAATCAACGGGAATAGCTGGACGTGTACATGTTTCAGAAGTTACCGCAAAATTTTTAAATAATGAATATATTCTAGAAGATGCTCCTGACCACGCTGGTATATTTGTATTTATTTTTTAAGCCTTCAACTGAGCTACTTATTTGGTGACGTTTTTATGAGAGCAATATAAAATGTCAATTTCACAAAAAGAAAAGAAGAGGACAGTCGGTGGTTTTCGACTTGTCCTTAACCCAAAAGATTGAAGGAAAGTAAAATGTCATCATTTAATAAACATTTCTATTCTTCAGAAAGGAAAAAGGCTAGTTGTTAGTGTCATTTTATAGGTCTCCCGAGGAACTCTTAAAATTTGGAAAAAGAAAACGAAATGAAAGTCGTATCGAAAATTCATCATTTGGAGCTAAAATTAAAGACCATATTGAATTCAGCTTTTTTTCTTTCACTTAGAATAGCAGTAGCTGTTTTTCGACCTCGACCACAGTGTGTGAAATGAAGTCTACCTATGCTTGTTTTTTTTCTTTTTTTTGAAAATGTAGAATGACTTTTAATTTAACTTTAAAAGAAAATCATTCCTTGTTGAGATTTCCTACAGAAATGTCACCAATAAGTGCTTTTTTATTTCTTTCTTAAAGAATTTTCGAAAAAAAAAAAAGATAAAGAGTGGATGAGAGAATTTCAATAGGTGATTGAACAGCACAGAATTTATGAGTTGAGATACAAAAGGAAAAAGTGAGCCATTGAAAATGTAAAAATGAAAACATTATTCTTTGACATATCTATGTTAGATTTTGACGATGGACGAAAATAGAATGTGTATTTTATTGATGACAAATCTTCAGTCAACTATATAAAAAGCTTCATCTTCCTACAACTGGTAGGAAGATGAGGCTATTGGCTCATCCATTTCTAGTTATCCATCATTTTCAGCCATGTCTTAAATTGCTAAGGTTGACAAGGCTTAAAGCTTAGAGCGATTTCCCTCACTGGATTAAAGTGTTCAATATAAAGAAAAAAAATGCATTCTGAAAAATTAAAAGAAAGAGCAAGAAAAGAGAAAAAGAAATAACGGCTTTAAGCGCGTCTAAAAATTTAGGAATTTCAAGATGAAATGAAAGGGTAAATAAAATTTGGACTACTGTGGCGCAAGGGCGTAATTTATATGCTTTCATTGAATAAATATAATTTTAGGTATGAAAACTTATTTTATTGCTGGCCGTGTGCACGATGCTCGTAATACAATTAATAAAGCGACTTCATATTCGGATTCAGTCCGTGATACCTTATCAGTTGGAGCTCAGATAAATTCTTCACAGATGAGCTTTCGGAAGGTTTCCTTTTTCTAATTTTTACTATAAATTTTTTCAGGTTTTTTTAATGCTTAATTGATTTTCCGAAAATTGTTGCTCTGTGTCGATGCCGCCTGTTTTTCTTTCATAATTTGGTCTTCTAATTTTTTTTTTAAATTTTTACTTTTTTATTGTGGTAAGGACTGAAGTCGAAACATTGAGCACTTAGAAATTTCGTAATAGAAATAGTTCAGTTCATAAAATTTCAATTTAACCCTCTTTCTCTCTTTAATAAACAAAATTGGTAAAGAAATAAGGAAAATCAAAGAAGGTGAATGAAGTTTGAAAGAATAAAATGGATTAGTAAAAGAACCTTTTTAGAGAAGTGAAAGATTTCTTGACCCATCCAAATCCAACTTGATGTTTTGATTTCATTTTCATTTCACTTGATTTTTACTGTATATATTCTTCTCCTTTTCTCTTTGTATTTTTACTTGATATATCTAGTTTTATTTATGAAAGTAAATTATTCCTGAAATGCAACTTTAGAACAGTAGAAGGAAAAAGGATTGTAATCGTTTATTTTCTTCATTAATTTGCAGAGATTAACTAATAAGTTTAAAATGATGCAAACAACATCACTACCAGTTGAACGATATAGTAGCAATTTAATGATGAAAATGTTGGAAAGAAAAGGTGAAAGTAATTCAGCCCAAGTTCTTCATTACAGCGAATGTTTGGACAAGGTTTTTCTTTTTTGGATTTTTAAATTTGCAAAGCTGTTTCTCTAGTGACATGATTAAAATTCACTGCATTAGTGCGTCACCTAATTTGCTAGACCTTCTTTTTAAATATTTTTACCAATTATTTAGTGTTACTTCAGAATGCGAACAGTAAATCGCCGGTTATTGAAAAAAGACGTAAATCCGCTTCGCTGCATGCTTTACCTCCAGATGATACGAAACTGTTTAGTATAACAGATCGATTAGATGGTAAAACATCACGTGAACTGCTGAATGGAAGTAGCGGATGCGGTTCAAAGAGTTCAGGAATGCAGGTCTTTTTATTTCAAAGTTTTCAGAATAATTTTTTATAAAAAAATATTTGATTTTTAAGCTGAAATTCTAAATGTCATGTCTAATCTTTCAATATTACCGTTGATTCTCCTTTGCATAAATTGTTTTTTTTTTTTTTTTTTTTTATGCAGGATTCGACTTCGGATACATTTTCTTACACAGGCCCAATGGAAACAGCAATTTCATATCATCAGAATGCTCCATCATTAACACGGTTCGATACAGACGATCGTGCTTTCGACGAACGGCTTGCTGTTGTTATACAGGTACGATGCTTTGCTAAATTTTCAGTTATCAAATTCATGCTTCTGTAAAGTTTTTAATTTTTAGAAAGTATTTTAGCGATTGGATGTGTAGTGGTCAGGTTTGATAAAAACCTAGTCAAAGTCTGTTTTAATTTCATTAAATCTTGTTCCATCCTGATCATAGCTTCTTATTTCGAGTCTTGAATCCTTCCTATTGTTGTTTTTATAGAATGCAGATATAAACTTTAACCGTGGTTTTTGGATGCGAAATGATTGGCTAAACAAATGGACTCTACGGTTTAATGAAGTTATGATCGAAGAACGCTATCGAGCGCATTTCGCAGAATCGGTTGATCATCAGTGGCCCAGTTGTGATGGTGTAGGGCGATGCAAAAATGTTTGTCACATTTCTCTTCAAAATAATGCTAAGCGGTAAATTTGATTTCTAAACAATTGAATTAGTGGTAAGAGTGAGTAAAATTGGAAGTCCAAAATCGAGCATATTTTATTCTAGACGGATTTTTTAAAATAAAAAGCGTGAACTTGCAGTTAATTTTAGTTTCCTTTGCTAATCATTTAATCTCATCATAATGCTAATCATTTAAGGTAGTTGAAAATTATTTATTTGTTTCTGCTTTGTCATAAGAGTTGTGATTTTATATATTAAATGAGGAAAGTAAATTTTTGCAGTCATCACAAACCGATACCTCGGATTCGCAGTACCGTTATTCGGGTGTTTTCATTGATGTATTGGTAGCTGGGATGTTACTTGTTGTCTGTGCAGTGGCGATTCTTATTTCGGGAATGTTAAATACCATGTTTATTATTTATTTTACGATCTCACTCACTGCTACCTTGTTGATCATCATTGTCATTGCTATACCGTTACTCAGGCGTCAGACAATTTTCCCGTTTATTAATCTTTGGACACCACGTCATATTACAGGTTAGTTTGCATTTCCTAGTTCTGCCTGCATTTCTTGCGAATTGCTTCAAGCAAGTTGAAAAGGAATTGCTAAGCTGAACCACTAATATCTCAGTCACAACATGGATTATTACAAATCCTCTTCATGATCACGCAGTCATTATTCTACAACGGGTCTTGGTTCTAGGCAGTCGGTAGTTTTGATGATACTTCCTTTTTAACTTATAGAAGTTATTGGTAAAATTTATCGTCTTTGAAATAAAACTTTTTAAACTTTATCATATGTTGCAAATGCACATCAAAATGTCTTATTTCCTTTCCTTTACTGATTAATTCATATAGTACTCCTGACTGAAGCTGAAAACTGATTGTACATTTATCTTTTAATGGAAATATTTTCCTTAGGAAAGGAAAAGCTTCATTTTAGGAATGGTATTTATACTGTTACCAGCAGGTGTCGCGTTAACAATAGCACCTCTCTGTGATGATATTACTGTCCAGGAATATGTATGTGTTTCACCAAGTCTGCTTGCTCAGCGAATTTTATTTTGTATGTTTGCTTTTATTAATTCGCATTATTTGGACTTATATCAAATTCTCATTCATGTGATCATGAAAATAAAATCTAAATTGATTAGTTTGAAGCTATAAAGTGCGGAATTGTAAAGGCATCAAGACAAGCTAAAAATAATATTTGTTGTAAGCAATTGGTAATTAAAAAGAAAATTGTGCAATATTACCTAGGCTGCTCAGGTCGGTAAAATCATCATAATAAAGAAACTAAACTTTTCATGCATGCAAATAAAGCTTGATTTATTTTAGCCTATATATTTCTCGTTGCACTCTTTGCGCATTGCAACTTTTCGCAGCTATCAGTTTGGCCAAAAACGGTGGAGGCATTATTGGTTGGAGTTATATTTTTATGGCTTACTTATATCTGCCAGTATCGTATCAGCACACTAGTCGGTAAATGTAAGTTTTCCTGTATAATAAATGTAAATCACTTTGACCGCATATATTTTCTTTTCTAAAAAAGATTTGATTTAGCGGAGATGGTAGTTTTTAGCTAATAATGAATATAATCGAGACGAAGAAGTACAACAAATCTAGTCTAAGAGTTTGATAAAAATACCTCCTCTCTTGTAAGCGTTACCAGGAGAAATCACTGTGTTTTGTTACTATTAGATAATAAGGTATGATTATAAAATATAATAAGTCTTCATACCGTAAATTATTTCATCACTTAATTAAGCACTCCTAATGAGACTATTGCAGCAGCTAATAATCCAAACATTGGCCCGAATTTCTGCAATGGCACTGTACCATTGTGGGCATTGGGACGATTCGGGTCCCCGATTAATTTACCTGAAATTTGTGTCGACGTTTTCTTGGTTGTCGTTTTGGTCGCCTTTCTCAATTACCAGGTGAGGTTTTTCACCTTACCTATCCGAAATTACTGATCCGTTCTATTTAATTTCTCTTCCCAATTAAGCTGTTAATGTCAAGTAAAGTCGAAGAAAACCATTAAGAAAAATTTCCAGTTCCGTCAGAAATTTGTTTCATTAAATTGCACTCTTTAAACAACTCGAAATTTCAAGCCTGGATTTAAATTATTAAAGATTGCGGTGCAGTTGAATTTGTTGTCTAATTTAGTTTGAAGCTGCATTCCGAATGTCCTTCTTTGGTGACGTACAAGCACGACGTGATACGGAGCAAATGCAAGCTGTGCGTGACCAGGCCGACTGGCTTTTAACTAATATAATTCCTCAGCACGCTATAGATTCATTGAAATCGAGCATCAGATACTCTGAAAATCATGCACTGACAGCTGTTCTCTTCGCCACGATTACCAACTGGAACGAAATGTATGAAGAGACTTTTGAGGGTTTGTTGTTTAATTTAAATTTTAGATTTTTTCGTAATGCAAGTATTGTAGTATATGTTCTTGGAAAGATATGTTCAGGTGGTTTCTATGAAGTCTGCTGGCTACTTCAGACTTTTTCCTTATAGTTGCATTAAGAAATTATGAATCTGAATCAGCAGTTTGGGGTTTTCCAATAGGTGTAAAATTTATTGAATATTCTAGGTGGACGCGAATTTTTACGGGTATTAAATGAGATTATTGGAGATTTTGATGAATTACTGGATAGGCCAGACTTTTCACAAGTAGAAAAAATCAAAACTATCGGGCCGACATATATGGCAGCGGCCGGATTAAATCCAGATAGGAGACGTTCAGCAATACATCCATATGAACATCTTTACCAGGTCAGTGATTTCGAAAAGTGTTAAAATTACTAACTGTTTGGATATTTTTGATTTCTTCTTTTGAAAAGAGCAAACTAATAAGTCATCTGAAGTTTGTTCGATCACCAATATTACATCAAGCCGGAGGGAAATATGCATAGATTAAAAGTCTTTTCTTTTTATGAATAAATGAAGATTTAATAGTAAGATATCTAAAATTTAAACGCAATGAGACAAAGTAATGTATGAATCTATCAGTTTGTCTTGTCTTATCTCTTTTTTTTTTTTTTTTTCTTCATTGAGAAGCTTGTTTTTTCCAGTTGATGGATTTTGCAATTGGTTTACAACAACAGTTGGACTATTTTAATCAGGATTTATTAAATTTCGATTTTGTTTGCAAAATTGGCTATAATATTGGCCCGGTAACAGCTGGTGTTATTGGTACCACAAAATTATACTACGATATTTGGGGTGATACAGTGAATATTGCTTCTAGAATGTACAGTACAGGTGTTCAAAATCGAATACAGGTTTGATTTTTTATTTCTGTTTTCGGATATTTAATTCTTATTAGAGCTCAAAAACAATGGTAATCCGTTAATTTTTGTAACTAGTATTGAATAGAAAGAATTCTCCATATATTGGATTATTTGCATTTTCTTTCTTCCGGAAAAGTTTTGTAATACAGATTTAATATTATGATGATGATTTCTCGATCTCCTCATATCTTCACATCATGATAAGCCTTTGTATTAGATTTAATGGTAATGGACAGGAGCAAAAATAGGTTATATCGATTTCGGAATTCTTTAAATGACAGATCACTCTAGAAACTTGGACTTCCTCTTTCGAATATTGCTTGGTAAGTTGTCACTCATGATTTTAATTTTTTTGTAGGTATCTCAGCAAACTCGCGATTTGCTGTGTGATCGTTACGACTTTGAATATCGTGATCATATTGAGGTGAAAGGGGTAGATGGTGGCATGGATACTTATTTACTGATCGGTCGGAAAGGTGAACCACCAGTAAATTTTACGATTACACCAACATTCTGATTTCTTTTTCTTACTTTTCTGGTAATTTATTTCTTTGTCTGCATCTTTCTATGTTTTTTTCTTTTTGTTTTTTCATTTTTTTTTTACTGCATTTCACTCACTGACGAACTGGACAGAGTGTTCATTTAGTAGTTACGATGTGTTTGAGTAAAGTATTCATGAACGATGTTCCAATTCATGAAGAAAAAACAAATTTTCCTTCTTTTCATCCTGCCTGAAAAGGAAAATATTTATGATACTCATCAGCAATTATACGCATTTTGAGATTGTGTTCCTTGTAATTATGTAGCACTTATGTATATTTTGAAACTGAGAAAACATTAAGTGAGGATATTACAATATCCTCCAAAAACTTGAGAAAAAGAAAAAAGTGGAATTGTTGGAAGCACATTACCTATTAGGAATAATCAGCAGTGAGCTTAATAAATACAATTAGCGAAAATAGGTGTTGCGGTATATTTGAAGTGATATATATACCTCATTTATTACTGCAAGTGAATTTAAAGTACGAGGGAGTACATAAAAAGTAGAAATCAGAAAAGACGTTTAGTCTATTTAATTTGCATTCAAGGTGAGGCTTTATACCAATTATTCTGTCACTGAATTATGAAAGAAATCAGCTTCTGTTGACTTGATAGATTCTACAGGAGAAGCTGTAAATTTAGTTTCATAGGTATTCATGTTGCCCAAAAAAGTTGTCCATATCAATATACGTCGAGTCATTCTGTTTTC
>RCAB01000545.1:25838-39668 GCA_003640385.1 Setaria digitata | reverse complement strand
CCCTTTTTTTCTTTTTTGATTGTTTCCCCTTTCTTTCTTTTTCTTTTGAATTTTTACTTTTTTCTTTTTTTCACTAAAATTTCACTAACTCGGTTGCTTCTCATAATCCGTATTTTACTGGATAGAGGACGGAAAATAACCGGATCAGGCAGTAACAGGTGAAGCACTTGGGGAGAGCCATATAATTCCATATTTTCAGCTGGCCTGAAAGAACTGTATACTCACACATTAAGATATCTAAAAGGACAGCTTTGTTGATATCTATTGCAACTAATTAAATTTGCTTCCAAATCATGCTTAAAGACAATACTCACCTCAAATGAAGAGATACTGCGAACTCTCCATTCCCCCAAAGTTCCATTTTGCGGTTTTTTCACCTGTCTTTCGCTTAATACGGCCGCGCACTCCCTCAGGCACCACAATTGAGGACATGAATTTCCATCGCTTGCCCTTCAAATTCCGCCAGCCTCTTCTCCAACTCCTCCAAGCAGGAGACCAGCGCATTTTCACGCTGAAAATGATTAGAATTACCAATTGTGCATTAACGTTTGATTTTTAAATCGCAAAAGATCATTTATCGAATTGTGAATTATGCTCAGAACAGTACCGTAATACTATTTCGGTTTTTTTTTGTAATATTAGTTAAACATGCCATAAAAGCAATTACACCGCAAAAACTATGTCATTTAAGCATTAGCAAAATGCAACAGAATCATGAATTGCACAAAGAGAATATACTTTAAATTGACATTCTGTGTAGTAGAAATTTCATTTCAAAATATCCTCCTCTCGGAAATGATAAAAATAACGCTGAAAACTACCGTCATCATGTAAAGATGGGAAGTGAATTAGTCGACAAGAAGAACGGCAACCAATCCCCTATCCAGTTTTTTCCAGCTTGCAAAATCAGCATGCTAAAAAGTCGGTGACACTTTTTTATACAACACTGTGTTATATCTTTTCCAATTAAATTCTTCTTTACTGGTATCGCTAATGTTTAAAAAGTTAGCTTAACTTAGAAGTGATCGTGCTTAATGTTATTTGAAGTGCATCTATATAAGATTTGCAATTCTGACCAATTCATTTAGTTTGAGTGGGTTTTTGTTCCTTTTTAAAGTTGATTTTAAAAAAAATGCAAAGACTTTTAAGGAAAGAAAGATTTGTGTAATTATTTTGTATTAGCTATTTTAAAAAAGTCATTGGATAGAAATATTATTAAAACAAAACGACAAGGATTTTTATTTGTTTTAATCTGGCAAAACTTGTTTTATAAATTTTGAAATATTTTAAAAATATGCAAATATTCATTTTATGACAAACATTCAATTTAAGTATATTTATATGAATCATCCCAAAACACTAAAATTCGTTGCATTTAAAAATCCTATCGTTTTCACCAACTTATAATATGCTCCATAAATTCCGAATAATTTTATGATAACTTAGTCCCATTAATATTTTTCTTGATGGTTATTATTCGTAATAATAATTCAATGATAATTTATTGATAATTGCAATGAAGTTCTGGGATAAATTTTGCAAAACCAACACCACCAAAAAAGAGCGCCACCGATTTCTTTCGTTGAAAAGGTGTATAAATTTTAATTCCTTCACAATGATGACAATAATATCCTGTTATAATAATATAAAAGTTATGAAAAATTTTTAAAATTCAAAAGTTCTGCATATGTATGGTTAATTATTGTTAAATTAATCTGTTCTTAATTTCTTATTTGCAGAAAAGCAAAATGCCGTTCACAACGCTCATACATTAACAGATGAAATTAATTGTAACTTGAATCGAAAAAATATTCTGACGAAAAATTCGAGAAACTTTTAAATAGATAAGCAAGAAAACTTATTCACATTGTAATGTTTAAATAAATAGTCATCGAATTATAAAGTACTTTGAAAATGGTAAATGATGATCAATTAATCAATTATTTAAACGTATTTGAATTATTAAGTGTACAAAATGTTTAGTGAGCAACAATTTGTTACAATTTTAGACGGTAAATTGGCTCAATTTTTTCCAGAACCTTCTTTTTTTACAGTTAGAATTTTATTTTTCATTGCAATTTTAAAAAGAAAAAGCTTTATTCGCATATGATTTATCAGCAAAGACTACATAAAAATCGCTGAGATATTTGAGCAAAAAATGTGAAGGAAGTTATATCAAAGCATAATTAATTTGCTGCGATTAATTCATTGACAATGGTAAAATGGCAATTCATTTGTTTTTGTTACATTACTCACATAAATGCCCAAAATTTCAAGACATGCGTAAAAAGTTTGAATTAAAAATACCAAAAAAAATCCATTATGATCATTTTCGTAATATAAAAACACTAAACAGACAAAAACAGAAAGACTATGAAGACAAAGGATTTTTTTATCTCTTTGTTTTTCGATGTGAATTGTATTCAAGTGATAAGATGCAGTGATACTTGATAATATGTACACAGTAGTTACAAACGAATGAATAGAAATCAAGAAAAATATCGTGATAAAATCACAAATCCTTACATATTAAAAAAAAAATGAAAAACAAATAAATCAAATACATGTTCTTGGCAAAAAAATGATAAAAATGATGATTAATTTCTTTTTGGCATTTGTTGCAAAAAACATGCATCAATTAATAAGAATATGAAAAATGAAAAAAGTATGATGAAAGGATTATTTTTCTAATTAGCTAAATACAACTTAAAAAAAAATCATATCTGAATTGAGATAATACGAGTGAATATTATATCATGTTGATTACTAAAAGAGTAACTGCAATTTCTTAATTAGTGTATTTAAAATAGGAAAGGAATCTTATCAATTGAATGTGATTAATATTCCAGCAATGTTTTGATCGAAGCAAATTGAATTGATATTGTGATCAGCTAATTCAATTTTAATTTATATTTTAACTAAGAGAATTCAGTGTAATTGAATTATCACGATGTGCATACCCTAACGAAATATTATTAGATATAGTTAGATATATTTGCTTGTCAAACTAATTCCAGTTTAAAGCTTCTAAATTCTGGTATATTAGTAAATAAATTTAGAAAGAGGTGAAAATTTTTCTTTAATAGTTAAACGCTAAAAACAGTTAATTATTATGAGCTGCAGTTGGATGGATTTCATTGATTTGGATTTTATTTATTCAAATATCTTGAATCGCTAATATCTCGATTTTATCTAGAACTTGTTACTATTAAAACTGAAAAAAAAAATCCGTCATAATTTTAATTAATAGAAGGAAGAATTAAGAGAAAGGGGAACTGACGTGAATAACGTTTACTTTGTTGTTTATAATTAGTTGATAATTAGTTAAACTACGGACTGATTTAAATATATGTAAGATATATACTTATTGTTTTAGTGGTAAATTACCGGAAATCTGAAAAATTTTTGGGAAGTATTTTGGAGAGATATTTGAGAATTCTTTTTCTTTTTTTTTTTTCGCTCGAATTTTGAAGAAAATGAAAGCGAAGCAATATTGTGCCTTCAAATAATGAATTTTTAAAAATGTATTAATCATCCACTGATCTGTTAGACTTTTATGATACCGGATTCGTTGTGGTCATCATGCGAAGATCAAAACTGAAATTTAGAAGTAGAAATTCACCAAAACACAAAATTTAATAACAATTATGTCCTTAAAGAAATAAACGTCAAACAGAACAAAGGTAATGTACGGAATATATTCGTTTTTTGATAAATTTAAGATGTTTGAAATTATTTTTAAAGTTTTTAAAAACTTTAAAGGAAAATAAGAAATACAGAAGGTAAAAAGCAATGAAAAAATAACATAAATTTACCGCAAATCATAAGGAAGCATATTCAAAATTTCATCATTTGGCTTGTTTTTTTGTAAAGCGATAACACAGAGATCCTTCAGCTTCAATTCTGAATTTTTGAAAAAAAACAATGATATTAAATTAAGGCATTTGAAATATTAGAGAGTAAGATAGAAGAAAATTTTTTAAAGAGTAAGCTAGTAATAAATTTTATGGTCAATTTTTAAATGCTTCTCTAAAAATATACAGTTTTAAGAGCATTTTCACATCAATAATAAAATAACTGAAATCAAGAAATATTTGATTAATTTGCATGAAATCATTTGGATCAATTATCAATATTTTAAACTAACCATAACTAAGAACATGAAGATCACAAATTTCAACGAGACACTCTACATCAATAGGTACGCTCCAATGAATAACAGGCCTTAAATGTATCACATTTTTTAACGAATTAATTAGCTTTAATGGTGATAACAAAAAAAATTTGTAGTTCAACAATACAAATATAAATCTGTAAATGGTCGAAGTAATGATTCAAAAAAGGGAAAAAACATAGAGCAACAGAAGAAATGATTCGTTACTAAAGATTAATTTTAGGAAATTTACAACAATAATTTATCTAATCAAAAAACAATATAAGATTTTAAGTATTTTAATTAGACAATTTTGGCTCTACATCATCCATTATGTACTATGCTGTGTTGAGTAGAAATTAAAGATTAATAAATTATAAAAATAGGATAATTTTTTTATACTTGAAAATTAAACGCATACGTTAAACCACCGAATAGGAAAACACGATTATTGACAACAACAGCGCAATGCCGTTGCCTTGCTATCGGACATCTCAGACCATTTAATTCCAAATAGCGCCATCGAGATGTCTCAGGATTAAATTCATGAAGTGTATTTAAATGTTGACGTCTAGTATGCTGATAACCACCAAAAATATACATCTTGTCATTATAGACCCCTAAAATAATTTTGATATCAAATTTTGATTATTTATTGATTGAAACTTCGATAAAAAAAAAAGAATCAACAGCCGATATATTTGATAATTATTGGAAATTCACCTTAGAACATTGTTTTATGATATTAATTGCATATCCTTCATGACAATATTTTAAATGTTTGAGAATTGCCTTATTTTGAAATCAGAAACTATTAAATTATTCATTATAAAATGATAAATCAATAACTGATAATTATCTTTGTTATCATTTATAATTAATAAATAAAAGATTTAACCGGTGATGATACTTTCAGAATTCATGAAAAGTCTTTTTTTTTTGCTTCAAAAATTACAAAATGATTATGACATTTATAACTAAATGATAAATCAATAATAGAACATTACCAGTCAGTACTAATAAATCAGTCAATGAAAGATTTACTCGATGATTGTATTTTCGATTTCATAAAATATTTGTTTCTCAATCTTATCATAAATTAATTATGCAATTTATTATTAAATGAAAATATAATTGTTAAAAAAAAATATTTATTAGTGAAACTCACAGCAGCAATGACTTCGTCGTCCACACGGTTGATCACCGCTTATAATTGGATTTTCCCAGCGACATGTTTCAAAATTTAATATTTCCAAACACAGGTCATTTTTTAAAGCATCATTTCCACCGAATACATACATTTTGTTCCGAATAATACATGCCGTATGAAATTCCCGTCCAACTGGTAATTCACCCTTTAATATAATTTTAAAATAGTATTTTAATTCAATCTTTTTATAGGAATAAATAAAAATGAGATGAAATTCCACAAATTAACGATCAAACTAACAATTGTCTGAATTTGAAAAATATCCCAATCTTAAATATTTTTCGTTTACTTTACCCCAATTTCTTTTTTTTTTTTATTTGATCAATTGAATTAAAATTAAATAATCGGCAAAATTTCCCTCTATATCACAACTTTCCAATGAAATTTAATTTGCTATTATTACTTCAATAAGCATTTGATACCATAGCCTATTCTTGAAATCATATGCAGAAATAGTTGTTGGTAAACTGAAATACAAAAAAGAAAAAAATCATCTTTCTCTTCATTATCTTTTTTGTTCTATTCAAACCATAATTAATATAATTAAATAAATCAATATGAACATATTATTCTCCTTAAAGCAAAATTCTCAATTAATAACCTTATGCAATTATGCTATTATGCCGAGATGTATAATAATTGTCGCAGCAAAAAATTCATGTGCAAAAATGGAAACAATATTTGCAACTAATAATAACAATAATGAACAATAATTGACCAACAGTAAATAATAACAATGAATATTATTAACCAGTAACTGCTGATAGTTATTGTTAATAATTAATAATAAAAATTAAACACATTAGTTGACGAAAAATTGGTAACAATAATTGAAAGTAGCAACAATAATAGATAATAACCAAAATAGCAAAATATTAATAATAATAGTAATGATAATATAGTAATAATAATAATAATAGTAATAATAATGATAATAATAATAGTAATAACAATAATAATAATTAATAACAATAATAATAAATAATAATAATAATAATAATAATAATAATAATAATAATAATAGTTATAATAATTACTATTATTTTTATTATTTTAAATAATAACTATAATTATTTATTATTAATATTATTATAATGATAATAATAAAAAATGTCAATATTACTGATAATAATAGCAATAATAGTAATAATAATAAGAATAATAAAATAACAGTAAAAACACTAAAATAAAAATTATTGGAAAACGAAAAAGAAACTTATCCATTAAAGTGATCTTCGCGACCACCATAAATAATCATCATATCATTGTAAACTACAGCGGTATGCCTTGCACGTCCAGGTGGCGTCTCACCATTACATGGTATAACTGACCACGTTTTCATTTCTGTAAATTTTTGAATATAGCGTAAAAGAATTTTAATTTTACGCTAATTTTTATAATATGAAATTATCCAAAAAATTTCATTACATTTTCTTTATAGAAAATTATGCATTTGTTTTTCCATGAAATAAAATTTTCATTTGACTATTCAAAACGTTGCAAACCAAATTCTTTGATTTTTGTCATTGTAATACGATGAGTTAATAATTAATTAATGCTTGATGGAATTTTTTCTTACCCAGTTTCTAAGATTTTTTTTTCCTCTGTTATAGCACTGTAAATTAAAATAATACCTCTTTTGTTTAAAATTTATTATTCTATTTTTTCTTTAATATTAATATCAACATTAATGTTGGTATTATTATCCTTGTTATAGTTATTATTGTTTATTATTATTATTATTGTTTATTGTTGTTATTATTGTTTATTGTTATTATTATTGTTTATTATTATTGTTGTTTATTAATATTATTGTTTATTTTTATTATTTATTATTATTGTTTATTAATTTTGTTTACTATTGTTGTTTATTATTATTATTACTGTCATTGTCATATTGTTAGTTACTTTTCATTTCTGCAAGTTTTAAAAAAAGCATACCTGGATCGAAGCAATAAAGTTTTGAACATAATTCGAATTGCGCAATGAAACCTCCCCACATGTAAATTTTTCCTTCATATGTTACAACTGTATGACCAGTTCTATTACCAGGTGTTTCAATAAGTGCTGATCGTCTTTCCTCGTTATTGATATCATCATCAGTATCACTATCATTCTCGTAATCATTCTTCTCATCATTTTTGTCACCACTTAGTTGGTTAATTTTGAGCCGATGCTTGAATACTTTGTCATAAAGTAATGCTGGTAAATATATGGAGCTCTTTGATGATCCCAATAGTTGATACCACCGATAACATTCTAAAATTAGGCAATTAGGCATTAATCAAAATACTTATTAATTATTTGGCGGTATTTTTACCAATTGATCAGTTATGCAGCAATTAATTTGAATTAATCGTCTATCCTCTTTTTTTTCAAGTTAATGGATGACAATATATGTTCATTAACTAAACTTGCTGCATATATTTATTTTCTATTTATTCATTCCAATGTCTGAAAATCGCATGTTTATCGCATTTGATTTTTTTCTCCCTTTTGCAATTTCATTTTTTTCAATTTCATTAACTAATTCAATCATTAATTAATCAAATAGACTTATTTAAGATGTAAATATACGTCAGTGGTTGTTATTTATTACAATTTAGTCCACTGAATTAATTCCTTCTCAGTTGGCTACAATGCCAACTGCAGACGCATTGAGGAGGACATCATTGGACAGAGGTACTTCTGGTTGAGGGTCAATTAAAAAAAAATAAAATGATTTTATCAAAAATGCATTAATTTCCAGACTAATTCATCTCCCATAAAAGATAAATTCAACGAGGATTAAGCGTGTATTTCGAGATTTGCTGTTATCATTCATGGTAAATTGATTGGCTGTCTATTAAGCAATTGATTGCACGTGAAGAAAGACGTGGAAAACGTAAACGGTTTGAAGAAAAAAATTCAAAGAATAGTGATGTAAAATTTTTAAATTTTTTACACTTAAGAAATGATTTCAATTTGCCACATTTATCAATTATTGTGCGACTTCATTAACTATTTCTTCATCAATAAATAACAGATATTGACTGATGTCAGAAAATGTCTTTAGGTTTCACCAAATAGCTAAAATCTTGGATGAAATTGTTGTTGACTATTTTTTTTTTTTTTTTGATTTAGCAAGAGAACTTTGAAAAACGAAGAATTCAAATATAGAAAAAGAAATTCTGTCAGAAATAAAGCAATGTTCCAAATATACCTGTATTTAGAACATGTACACCAAATATCTCATCAGAATTAGATTCTTCCATTTGAGGATCAAATTCGCCAAATGAATAAATTCTCCAACCTAATGCTGTAGCTGCTTGATTAGCACGTTTTGGCCCACCCGTTAATGAAATCGTCCAAAATGGCATGCTACTGATTGGATAGCACGTAGAGGAATCTTATAAATATATATCTAAAAAAAAAAAAAAAAAAAAAAAATGGATAATTTATAAAAATTGAACGCAGGGCTGAAGTGTCGAAAGTGTAATTAAAACCGAACTGCACAATTTAGACACATGCTTGAGGTATGAAATGTGTAATTAAAATTGGTTGTAAAAATTAGACTTGTAGGTGAAGTAAGCGCAAACGTGAAACGATGATGTAATTAAAACTGAAATGTACAAAAATTGCACTAAATGCAGAAATGATGAATGCTTGAAAATATCCTGCAAAATAAAGCACAATTACTTTAAGGAACAACTTACTTAAAATTGATTAATTAATTTATTATAATGTAACAAACATGGAATTTATTTTAGCTAACTTATTAAGTAAGCAGTAAAATTTGGGAAAAGAAAAGTTATCCAAGTGAAAAGAAGTGAAAATTGTAGAAAAAAACTTGACTAAAAAGCTAATTATTTGTTTTTTTTTTTTCTTTCATTTTCTTTTTCTTCATCTTTCGGATTTTGAGCAAATAAACAGATCACAAAAAAATTTCACTTTTAGGACGAAAAAATATACAATTGTTCAATACAAATTTTTATGTATTTCTACCAAATACTGGTGTAGTTGCCCAGATATTAGTTTTAAAAATTGTTAAAATTTCAATGAAAACTTCTCAACTATTCCAAAAGAAATTAGTAAAATATGTACTAGCGAATTCAATTTTTTCGTAACGTTTATGAAAATTTATAATTAATGAAAGTGAAATTTATCAAATTTGTAAATGGAGCTCTTCAATTTTGCTATTGAAAAAAAAAAAAAAAAAATGGAATCGGTTCTTTTTCCATAATAGTAAATTATTAAAATTTTTTTCATATTTATGAAATCTTCTTTGAAAAAAAAGAATTTCATTTTTTTTTTTTTTTTTTTTAAAGACTAATGAAATGTAATGCGACACATTCTTTTTGGTGCTAATTTGAGTAATAGTGTAAAAATATGTTGTTATTTACCGACATAGATGCATCATAACAAAATGACAAAATTTTATTTCAAATTAATGTGTAATATTACAATATTATTTTTGTAAATGGGATAAATTAAACCGGAATATACAAATAAATAAGTTTATAATATTTGCCCCTATGTAACAAACAGTAGATTGAAATTTTTATACAAATAAATTTACGAGCAAATAAGTTTGATCTGATTTTAAAGAAATGCGACAAGAAAAAATTGTGAAACAAAAAGTCTTCCATTACTACATTTATTTTTTTATCCTATCTTTACAATTCATTCATTTTTGTTTCGCCTCAGTTGCAAAAATGACGATTGTAAAATATTGCTAACCGAATTGATACTGAAATATTTGAAATATGATGAAATATAAAATATATTAAAATATATTTTTGAAAAAGAAAACAAAAAAGGCAGAACAAAAACAAACACAGACATGCACAAATCATTCGGCATTATGATATTAACACAGAAAAGTTCGCCAATTTTAAAGGTATTAAAATTTTTTGCTCCTACTTATTCCTACTAATTAAAAAGAAACTGAATTTTATCTTATTTAATATTTTGCTATGATTTCATTTAATTTAAAAAATTTACTAGCAGCAACAGCTAGTGAAGTGCTTTAAAAAAAAAAAAAAAAAAAAAATTGCATTGGGAAAAACTTCTTGAAAAAAATTAACAACGAATATTTTTTTTGTGAAAAAAATAAAAATAAAAATAGCGATCTGCAGTAATATTAAATAAAGTAATAATAGTGTTAATTCACGGGAAATAGTAAGAAGCGATGGTATACAAATTACTACATAACAAAATTATCAATTGTAGATGAAAATTTTTAATCAAATTAACNATAGTAAGAAGCGATGGTATACAAATTACTACATAACAAAATTATCAATTGTAGCAGATGAAAATTTTTAATCAAATTAACTTTTTTTTTTTGTTCTAAAATAAATTAAAATTGATTTGTTAACTGGATACAATTTCTTTGGTATGCATCGTTTTTTTTTTTTTTTCATTTTCTTTTAACTAAAAATGACCAAGTATTAAAGCTTCATTTTAATATTTATTTTTCAAATAAATATTAAACTTCATTAGGAAAAAATTCTAAAAATTTCAAATTTACCAATAAACAAAAGCTAATTATTGTTTTGTAGAATGAAAGCGTTTATTTACCCAGTGAAACGGAAAAAACGCCAAGCAAGTCGATGATAAAAAATACGACTGATAGGTTCGTTATCTAGGATTCATAATGAATCTCTTTTATGAGTAGATGTTATCAGGAAAAAGAGAAAAAAAAAAAAGGAAAAGATAAGCCTGATAGCAAAATTTTTTGATTTGCATATTGATAATCTTCGCAGTAATTGATCTATTCCCGGGAAATTTTTGAACGAATAAATACGCCATCAAATATATCAAATTAATAATCGCTCAATATCGATAAATAAATCTTATCAATTATTTTTCCTTTCATGCAAATTTTTTTTTTTTTGCTTCTAAAATTTTATTAACATTTCGCTATTTTTGTTAATTTTATTTTTTATTTTTTTCAGTATTATATCAAATTGTATCAAAAATATGAAATTTCTTTTTTTCTCCAGCACGTTAATTAATAGTCGATACAAATTAAAAAATTTCTCCAAAATTTTTTAATCAAATTTATTATATGGTATAATTTAAAAAAAAATTCCTTTGTTTTATTTCAATCATTTTGATGATCCATATAGATCAGTTGACAAGATTATATGAATAAAGTATTGAACAGTTTGTAAAAGAGAAATTTTCTGGAAAACTGAAAGAAAAGATATTATCAAGTTTATCATTTATTATACGTATTTTCAATTATTAAATAATGATAAGAGTTTCAATATTTCTTTTTTTTTTTTTAATAACACATTTCTGCCGTTCTATTTATACACGTTTAAATGAATTTTTATGAGGCTAATTAAAATGTCAGTTTAGGCAGTTTATTAGTACTACCATCATAATCATAATTAATAGTAATAATAATAATGGCATGTTGGACATTATCACTAGACGGTGGCCCAACATTACCTAACCAGGCTGCTACAACATTAGGCAGAAGGGTTTATTCATTTGGTGATTATTTTGCTCCAACAACCGATGATAATACTATGCGAATATTTGGCATACACGTTTTAAATATCGGTTTGTAATGCTATTTTTAATATTTTAGTTTAGTAATTTACTTGCAATCTTTTTTTTCTGGCAAATTTTGAAATATTTTATTTTCGACTTTGAGAAATTTTATTAGTTCTGTGCAAATTATTTATTAGTGTTTTTCTTCCTCCTGAAAAAAATATTTCACTTGTAATTAATTATATTTGCAATTAATTAGAAATAAAGTTTGAAAAAAATTTTTTTTTAAACAATAATTGCTATAAAATATATTATCTCCAACTTTGAAATATTCATTTTATATAATTTTTCACATATTTCAATATACTTCAAATATTCAGATAAAATGAAAATATGAAAGTACAAATGAAATAAAAATAAAAAAAAAAAAAAGAAGAAACTGAATATGGAATGAAAAAATTGTTCCTATATTGAAGCTAAATAGTTTCATTCTTTTATTGATAATGTGAAATAATTAATGACTTTGAAGAAAAAAAAAAAAGATATTTAAATGTTATTTTCAGTGAGTGGATTTTTTTTATATCAAAAAATTGATAATCCTACATTAGCAGTTTAATCCTTTAATTTAGATGAGATCACTCTAATTAAATTTTAGATGAGATCACTCTGTAATTAAAATTTTGGATGAGATCATTGTAATTAAACATTTCTTATTTTAGCATTCATTGATAAATGATATTATACAATATTTATTTGCAGATTCCTATCGATGGCGTCAAATTGTAATACTTAATGATAATGATCTAGGTTTTCCGGCAACATTGCTTGAGAGAATTCAACAATCATCATTATCATCATCAGTACCTCAGCCAAATAATATAATGCTATCTCTCGGTGAAGCACCATCTCGAAGAGCCGGTCATACTGTTGTTACATACGAGGGAAAAATTTATTTATGGGGTGGTTATAAGAGAGCATTACCATTATCCTCAACAATGTATTGTTTTGATCCAGGTATAATTAATATATGTGTAGTGGAAAGTTTTGCATTTTTATTGTGGAAAAATATGAATTTGTTTTGTTTAAAAAATTTTGCATTTAATGATTTTCAAAAAAGGAAAAAAAAAAAAAAAAAAAGGCAAATTTTCATTTTTATATAAAATGAAGTGAAATATGCTTCAAAGAAAAAAAAATTTTTTTTTTTTTTTTTAGTAATTTATCAATTTTCCTTTTTCTTAATTAATTACGCGTATTTTTAAAAAGGAATATTTTATTTTGTAGAGAAGCGAACATGGTCAAAAGTACCATGTAAGGGTGAAATGGCACCAGGACGTACGAAGCATACTGCGGTAGTGTATAACGATATGATGATTGTATATGGTGGATTAGCTAGTGATTTAAGGTTTATTTTAAAAATTTCTTTTTTTTTTGAATCATTTTCAAATTACACAACTCTTTTTTTGTTTACTGATTGTTTTGATTTCAAAGTTTAATGATTATTTGTTATGTGAAAAAAAAAAAAACACCTTGGAAAAAGTTTTAATAATTATTTAGTATTCAAAAAAAAAAGAGTGAAAGAGTTTTATTAAAAGAATTTTTTAAGTTGCAAATTAAATGAATTTACCTTCAATTTCTAGTAGTTAATACTTTTTCCCTTTTTTTTTTTTTTTTTTTTTTTTGTGAAATTATCCTTATAAAATGAAAGTTCTTATTGGATTTCATAAAAATAAGCGAAATAGAATTGGCAATTATATAAGAGGAAAGACTAATGCTAAAAAAAAAAAGAAAAAAAGAGAAAGATGAACATTTTTTTTTTGTTTTAGCTTGCCACGAAGTGTGCAAGCCTATCATTTCAAAGAGAGGAAATGGTGCGAAACAGAAGTAAAGGTATAACATTTGATTACATTTACTTAAATTTTAATTCATGATGCGTGAATTCTTTCATTTCTGTTTCTTTTTCTTTTCTGAATTTTGATTTAAA
>RCAB01000545.1:0-25830 GCA_003640385.1 Setaria digitata | reverse complement strand
TTTTTTTTTTTTTTTTTTTTTTTTTTTTTTTTTTTTCAGGGTGAAATACCAACTGGACGACAATTACATACAGCTTGTGTAATTGGGAAAAAAATGTATGTATTTGGTGGTCGGTCATATGCGATGCATGAATTACAAATGGATGTGCTAAATTTTGAAACAGGTTGTTGGGAAAAGCCAACTGTAACAGGTGATATACCAGCTGGACGGGAAAATCATTGTACATGTAAGTGATAATCAATTCTGCTTCAAGTAATGAAAATTGCAATAAGGATGAAATTTGTAAAATATAATTTAAAAAAAAAAAAAAGTAAATGAGTGAAAAAAAATATCCTTTCCTTGAATGATTTCTGATTTAATGTATAAATTATTGCTTAATTTTTCTTCTTTTTTGTTGTTTATAAATGAATGTTTGAAAGAAGGGATACTAAATGATTATTTCAAATACTGAAACAGATATCGTTACCTCAGCGATTTTACGAACGGTTGATCACGCTGAATGAGCTACCGTTTTTCCAGAATGAGCGATTTTTTTTTTTTTTTTTCTAAAAATGTTTTTCAGAAAGAAACTCTTCAAGTGTTTATCATAGAAAATATCTTATCCTTCGACGAGTTTTTTATCGCATTCTTTAGGAATTTATATTATAACAAATACTGTGTTTGTTAGAGGTTTGCATCGCAAATATTTGGGCGATTACCGTTATCATTACCACATTTGTCAGAAATTTGCTATCACAAATACTGGATGATTACCGTTATAACCACTGTAATTTTCAGGGGTTTACCGCGATAGGATGTATATATTTGGTGGATATCAGCGAAAGGATGACTTGCATTTAAATACACTTTATGAATTTGATCCAGCAGAATCGAAATGGCGTCGTGTAATTCCGTTTGGTTTCAAGAATCCTATCAGACGACAACGACAAAAAGCAGTTGTTATTGGTGATCGCGTCTTTCTGTCTGGTGGTACAACGTATGAGTTTTTTGAATTTTAATTTCCAATTAGAACATTGATTTTCAGCAGGAAATTGCTTGATCAATTGATAATGATGAATGATATATCTTATTAGTAAGAGATTTATTACAGCCAACTAATACAGGTTAATTATTTATCATAGAAATCAATAACCATGCATAAAAATGACCTTTTAATTATGTGAAAATATTATTAATATAACGTCATTTTTAGACCATCCTCGCCATGTGAACCAAATGTTCTCGATTGCATATCTGATCTTCATGTTCTCAATTATGGTTTGCAGACTATCCTGCTTATTCTTGATATTTCATAGTCTCCATATTTTTTCTATTATTTAATTTATTGCCATAATTTGCCAAAGTATTTTATGATATCTGTTTTTTCCCCCTGCAAATAAAAAAAAAAAACACAATTTTTTTCTATCATAAATTAGTTCAGATGCTTTCTCTACTAGTATTGGACCAAAGTTACTAATATTAAAAGCTAATGCTAAGAAATTGGTTTATGAAAATGCAATCGCTTGTTATCATACAAAAATTTTTATTGAAGAAATGATCTAATTTACAAGAGAAGCAGACAAAAATTGGATATTAATATTAAATAAAATGGNTCAGATGCTTTCTCTACTAGTATTGGACCAAAGTTACTAATATTAAAAGCTAATACTAAGAAATTGGTTTATGAAAATGCAATCGCTTGTTCTCATACAAAAATTTTTATTGAAGAAATGATGCTAATTTACAAGAGAAGCAGACAAAAATTGGATATTAATATTAAATAAAATGGAGCAGGAAAATTGGGAAAATGAGTAATTTTTGCAACTAATATGCGACTAATATAAAACAAATAATGAATTTGTTAATGTGATTATTAATTAATTGCAGCATGGACACTGAAAGATTTGGTGATTATTTTCTTAATACGGAATAAAAAAATTCTTCAACCATTTCTTGATCAACTACCATTTGATTTGAGGTAATTGCTGATTTTTATGCTTTTTTTTTTCTTTCAAAAAAGCTCCAAATTAAATTGAATTCTTGAAAATCTACTGAAATTTTCAATTGTATACAAGTGTTTCAAATGTCCTAGAAACAAAGAATAATTATCATTTGCTCGTAAATGCCATTTTATTTCTTTTCACAAGCGACATTTTAAAATTTTTTCATGCTTTTTCTAATTGAAAACGATTCATACAGGAATCGTTTTTAATAATCATATATTTTAATTTATTCTATAACCTTCTCTTCTGATTTTCAGATCGAAGTAGTTAAGCTTGTATTGATAAAATTTCAGATTAGAGATTAAAAACAGAACTACGCCAAATCTAGATGCCTAAATGTGACAAAGATTTGGACAAAATGATTCTAATGCTACTTTATTCATTGCAGAATTTTAATTTTTATGATAAACTACACCGATTTCCTCATATAATTTCTCTTTTTTCTGTTCAGAGGAAGCAAAATTGTTGGGATTTTTTTCAAGCAAATTTAAATTGTTTTCTGTATTTTTGTACTAAATCTATTGTACTCAATTATTTCAATATGTTCTCGTCATCGTAAAAAATTTCTTCCACTATTATTATATAATGTAAGCTGAAAATTTAAACTACAAACTTAAATTAAGATCTGGAATTCCCCATTTTTAAAAAAATTCATAGTGATATTTCCTTCNGTCATCGTAAAAAATTTCTTCCACTATTATTATATAATGTAAGCTGAAAATTTATACTACAAACTTAAATTAAAATCTGGAATTCCCCATTTTTAAAAAAATTCATAGTGATATTTCCTTTTTTTCTGGTTTCAGTCACACAAAAACTTTTTTCTTTATTGCAACAATTAATTGTAAAAGGAAAAAAAAAGTATTATCTTGATTTATAACTATGCAAAGAAAGAACAATAATTTTTGAATAATAGTTCAAGATAACTTTTCGGAACAGATGCCTGTTTATTTATTGGATATTTCGAACAAAAAATAATTATAATTATACGTGTTTCATTTTTATTCTTGTCAACTTTGATTAAACGAAAGGTTTACTTCCAAAATACATATTGTTAACAAAGCATTTATAAGTTATTGCAACAATTTTTCCTTGTATTGCTAATTAATTTTTCAATACAAAATTAATGAATCTTACTTCCAAGTGAATTATTGATAAATTGAAAATCACTCTTTTATTTTCCCCTTTCTATTCCTGAATAATTATGTCTTTTCCGTATGTCGTAATTTTTCGACACAATGACTTATATGTTTTTAGCGTTTCCTCCAAATTTAATAATCAAAAATTAATATTAAACAAATTTATTTACCACGCCATAGGTTAATGTCGTAGCGCTTCGTTATTAGCACTACTGAAGTCAATTTGTATTTTTGCTCATAAGGAATTCATTGATGAAATTTTTTCCAGCTACTATTCTGTAAGAGATATTTTGCATGTTCATTATCGGCAGATTCACTTGCTTTTTTTGGTATGAGAAATATAAATGTGAATTTCGCTAAACAGTTTATTCATTTTGGAATTATCATTATTCTCCTATATGGAATACAAATTTTTGATGCATAATATGTGGAATAAGCTTGAAGGATAAAACTTACTGCAAATGAAAATTGACCTAGTAATTCTGCTTTTGAACTGCTTAAAAATTTGCACGGTTGATGCGCTTGAATCAGCAATTACCATTCCTCAATCATATATTAGCTGGATTAATTAATATTTCTTATTGCATGCTCTACGTTAGCTTAAAATTTCTGCACTCATAAGACTAAGAATTTCTGCCTTAAATTACGCTAGGTATTACATCAATTAGCACAGTACAGTAAACAATTATACTTCATTCACTTTTCCATCCACTACAGTAAAAAGAATTTGGGAGCCCTACCTGCACTTTAGATATTTTTTGATATATTTTTTTTACCTCTCTTTGAGATTACCAGGTTCAAAGACGAAATGCTGATGAAGATTAGGTTCAACATAAGAAAGTTTATATTTCAATGACACAATGAATGGTTTATTGGCTCGAGTTCAAAAAGAAATGATTATCAGCTCATGACTGTTAAAAGCAGCAGGAATGTAAAAGAGAGAACATACTAGTATAAATAANATATATATATATATATATATATGTATATGTAATATAGTTTACAGCAACGATTAAAATAATAATAAAGGTAAATATGAAGAATTCTGATCACAATTATCATTAAAACTCGATTTATTTAATGAGTTCCTCTCACAATCTGAATGAAATCGTTTCTTCCATTCGTTTTCTCTGTTAACCACTCAGAAAGACTGACTGCAACAAAATTAGCCAAAAATATTTCACGAATCCACTCAAAAAATCAATGTTTAGTTTTTCGCAAAAACTCGTCCAAAGAAAAATTTTACAAAGAAGAATATTCCACCAAATATGCAAAATTTTTGAATTTCAAAGGATGTTCAATAATGAAATTCTATCTTTACCCTATGACCACTAACTTTGGCTACATCTGTTGAGTAAAGCTAGATTACTGAATATTAACGAATTATCCAAACCATTCAAAAATATTATACTCTATAGTATTAAGCATAGAGAACAGTTGCCCACCGTAGCAATGCAAATCTTTGAAATGGTAAATGAAATCTCTTCTTTCACTTCGACTACCAATATCCTTTTCGTCCATTCTATCGTATAAGTAGCGCACGAGATATATCAACCACATTACATTTGTCATGGAACAAAACGGAAACCAATTATTCCTAAATGTAAAGGATCAATTACCATGTGAAATTTTTTGCATTCGTCATTTTGCTACAAATTCACAGAACTAATAGATACGAAAAATCCTAATAGAAATATAATACACTATCGAGGTCTGCGCATGTTATCGGAAACTCAGTTATTCATGTCAGCACTAGTTAAAGGGAAAAATTATTACCTGTTTACCATACGCATTGCTCGATAAATCTCGTACTGTAAACAACCTTCACCAATGAATAATTCGTCATCTTTTGCCAAGTCAAAAAAAATTGTTGAAGCACCTAGAATTTATTTATCTGGTAAATCATCCAAGTTCCACAAACAGTGTTCAGAATTCGATTTTAAAATAGATCCAGTCGAAGTGGATGGCACTATATTTTAATGAGACATGAGCAAGTCATGTCTCATTAAAATTTTCTCAAGACTTTCTAGAAAAAAAAAAAAAAAAATGGAACAGATTATTTTATGATACCTTTAGACATTCTAGAAAGAGTAAAGTCGATAATTTTTACTTCAATACCATATGTATATAGGTTAACTTCAGTACCATCGTAATCTGATCTGAAAATATTCCAGTTTTATTTCCCTAGAAAAAAGAACTGGTTATGTATTTATTGAATTGAAAACAAACTTAATAGTAGTGTTAGGCTCCACATTTCGTATGAGAATATTGCCACAGTGGAGGTCGCGATGTTCGAATGAAAGTCGGTATTCTGCTACTGATAGAGCCATCAACACCTGATAAACAATACTGTACGCTTGCAAAACGTTGGCAATCTGAAATAGTAGATTAAGTCATTTGAAAATGCATTTTAAGGAAAAAATTTTCAGGAGGAAAATTCATAAATACTTTATAAATACCTTATATTTTTCCAGATCAATACCGCCATCTTCGAAAGCCAAAAGCAAGAAATGTTGACTAGAATTAAAAATACACGGATGATCATTTTCGGACTTCATACGTTTGTCGTATTGTTCCCATGCAGCAACCAATGATTTTGGGTAGGACCCTGAAAAAAATATATTCAGAGAATAAAAACTCTGATTGTAGAAGAATATAAATATTATAACTTACCTTTGACAACCATGGCTCCTCTTAAATGTATGAAACCTCCAGTTGAATATCCATCCTCAATCTGCTTTAGATCTGATAATTCCTTGCAAACTATCAATTCTGCGGTGACATCACGAAATGATTTCTGCCTGTCTCCATTAACGATTTTAGTTCCACCGATTGGTATAACCTAAATATGAGTATTAAGAAAATGGAATACATAAGAAAATAATTGTTTTGAATTAAAACTTCAAATTTCACTTTAAGTGCGACGATTTCTCCTTTGTAATTGACGCGGAAGACTTCACCGAATGTTCCTTCTCCAAGTTTTATTGGACTTGACAAATCACTGAAAATATTATTATATTAGAAATAGTGACTGAGCACAATTATTTATAACAAAAATAAACAATTTTTTTTTCCATCATAAACTATGAACAGTTATATAAAAAATAATCATTCATCAATACGTTAGAAATATTAGTACTACTTACAGTACTACTTTTTTAAGTCGCCAGGGTTGAACAGTTTTTTGAAAGCAAAGGTGGAACAGTTCTTGCTTGTAATCGCGTCTTTTAGCATACTCTGCTGTCCATGGAAAGCCATGTAGGTAAAATGGCTTATTATCCTTAAGAAATAAAATAAAAAAAATAAAAATTCATTTTCTTGCAAGGTAGAGAATTAACGAAAAATACTAATATTATCTCCCACAATTACAGTTTCTCGAGGGATTAAAAAAAAACATGAGATGTCAGGAATTTAGAAATCTGAAAAACAGAAAACATACCCCAACACCATCACACAAAGATAAGCTTCGATCATCTGAAATTTTTAAATCGTAAACTGTAATAAATTTTATGGAGAAAAGGATAGCAAATGTAAAATAAATCAAAGCTTGAATTGTTACTCAGGAGAAATCAACTACTAAAATACTACTACGACTAAGATATTACTCAGGATGGCGATTTATTTCAAGCTCCAAGAAGATATGAATAAAGTAGATGACAAAAATTTATGAAAGAAGTGGCTCATTTACTATTGGATTGCTGAAAGATCACACTCTATTACGACTAAGATATTACTGAGGATGGCGATTTATTTTTTAATTTGGTGACTACTCATACCTTACCACAGTAACCACAAACTTTTCCCCCATTCTCCCATTTCTATCGTTATCTCATAACTTCTAAGCTTTCCCAGTGTCATGCAAATTTTTCAAAATTACGAGGAATCATTCTATAATTCTGATTAGAGTTTAAAATTGGTACTGAGAGATTACTTTGGACGGATGAAGTAACATCTTCGCATACATGTTCCTGAAATAATGTTAAGTACGATAAAGTTACAGAATATCGATGGAAACATTGATGATAATTCATTTAAACATTCTTGAAACTATTAGATTGTTGACAATTCCATTCACTGAACAAACCGCAAAAAATTTCTCAGAAGCAGAAGTATTTACTTCATTCCTGAATCCCCAATGACCAGGTGAATTGAGAATTGTAAGCTGAGGGGATGACTTCTCATTCGCTAACAAAATCCTTGTGGTATTGGTAGATAGAGGTGGCACTGTATGACTACCATCTTTAAGTTCTTCATTAGATTTTCTTTCATTTTCTTCATTTTCGTCAAAACTAAAAATTTGATTGGCCTTTAATAATAACAGATACTATTTTAAACAAAAAAATTAGAATCATACGAAAATTGACTCGCCGTGAGCAGATTTCAGGCGATCTCCTTTCAGTAATATGATATCCCACGTCTTCCCTGTCAAGAATTATTGGACTCAACTGTACACCTTCGCCAAATTTAAATACATTTTCATGCGATATGTGTGCAGATCGAGAGATCTAGAATAATTTATAGATTTCAGTAGCCAATTCTAGAACTGAACCCTTCCGGAATAGAAAACTTACTTGAACTGGTGTTGATGTTGTTGGATTGGATAGATGAACTGTGAAGACCAATGATGATCTTTTAATGTTAAGCTGGTTGTCGTTTTCAGTTTCTTTTAACGAAAAATGAGAAGAATGTATTTTTTCGGCGAAATTCACCTTAGTCATCTCATTTTCTTGAGCCACTTTCCCACAATCTTCACCATATCCATTAAATAAATCTAAAAATTTCTGATGCAAAGGCCATGTATTTGGAAAAAGAGATCATAAAAAATAATAATATTGAGAAATTTTAATAAACTTCGTTCATTTCAGACAAAACTAATCTCTCATGAACTGAATTCACATCCGGACTAATCAGGTGACTTGGGGCAGTGTTGAAAGTTCAGTCTATCATCTTTACTTTCCCATCATTTATTCATAATAGCACTTCTATTAAAGTAAGTTTGAAGCAAGTAAAATGATGAGACATTTCATTTAAGGCAGTAGGGGAATGGAATTTGTATGCTCCAGTTGACGTAAAATATTTAGAAATATTAGGAAATTATGTTTCTAAATATTTCAATTCTTATAATTATGTACTAGGAACCTGAATTTCTACTTGAAGTTCTTAATAATTTGCTGAAGATTTTGCTTGTTGCTTTTTTGCTTGTTTCTGATATGAGCACCTTCGACAAGTTAATATCTAGAATAAAAATTTTTTTTTATTTTATATTCTTGAATCAACAAACATTTGAAAGCCATTTACTGGTGTATAAAAAAGCCATCATTTCGTTTCGGCAAAAATTAAGCATAGCTGAAAAATATGGCCCTGATTTGGATTACTAAGATACTTGGATTAGATCCATCACTAAGTTAGGGATAGAAGGAAGGAAGGTCAACCTACGAATATGTCCCATTAAACGGTGGATATGCAAATTATGAAGCAAGCAACGGTAAATAATTAATACAAATAAATAATAGAAGCAAAATCAAAATATGTGTTGTGGATAAAGGAATTTCTGTAAATGAAAAATTGCACTTTTACTAAAAATAAGTCTAATATATCTGTTAGAACAAAAATTAAGGTAAGATTAAGGAAAAAAGCAGTACATTAGTTAAATTTAGTGAACTACTGAAGTATTTAAAAAGCAGTGATAAACTGTGAAAACCGATCATCTTATACAGACACCAATTATCCGAGAGCTATACTTTTCAAATTTTATGAGAAAAAAAAAAAGAACTACTTAGTTTTTTCCAAAAAAAAAAAAACTGCTGATCAAATAAAACTGGTACAACAAAAACTAAATATCTGATTTAATCTACTTACCATCTCTGCACTGACTGCTACTATCACGTTCAATGACAAGCTCATACTCCTCCGCCTCTCGAATCTAAATCAAAATTTTTTTGATACCCATACATCTTGATATCATCAGTTTTATTTACTCATTTTTCCCATCCCCACTTACCACACTTGCTTTCAACCCAATTCTTTCCAGTGGAAAAAAAAAAAAAAAAAAAAAACACAGTAGAAGGTGAACATCTTAATTATCACTTTCTTTTGTCATTTTGCAAATTCTTTACAACTTCAACTGGGAACTACATAGTCATGGTGATACAAACTTCATTAAGCAAACGCTGATATTCCAACTCTTCTATAGTGATATTGGTTCGATCAATGGGCTTAGCACGACGTCTTCCTCCCTTTTTCTTCAATTTCCGTGAATCAGATGGTAAAGATTCTATTTCTTGATCCAAAACACCTTTAAGTACACGATCTACTATAGGTGTGCGTTGAAATAATGAATGGTGCTCGGCAAACTGCAAAATTTTATCGCATATGTTGAAGGAATTGGATACTAGAAATCGGAACTGCTCTAGTGAGATAACATTGTAAAACCACGCAATTTTTTGTATTCCTAACTTGTAGAAATGCAGACAGCGCATGTTCCAGTACAAATCATGTGTTTCATTCGTGAATTAATTAGTACATCAATAAAAATATTTAGGAAATTTAAAAATTCTTTACAATTTCACAAGGTTTTAAAAAATGATAGGGACAATATCTTTGCACATTCTATTGCTTATAAGTTAGTTCCTAACAATGTCAAATTATTTCTGTCCACTCCCTTTCGACTTTTTGGTTTTCACAACACAAGTTTCCTAAATTAATTCTCAACTTTTTTAGACTTTTAAACTCTTTCTAGTGTTCACTTTAACTGCTAAAAAAATGCTTACATGTTTCTTATCCAATCCATCAACAAATGTTGTATTTCCTTTGGAAATATAACGTCTTCGAACCATTTTATATTCTATAAAGAAGAAAGGTTCGAAAATGACAAAATTATTCCATATTAAAATTAATAAAACGTTGTTTTATCACATTCAATAAGTAGGAATGGCAAAAATGAAACGAAAAAAGGACTAAACCGATTAAAGGAACAAAAGGATGTGTGAATGAATTGAAGTAAGCATAAAACCACAATATCTGATTCCGGAAAACTTCTAAATTACCAAATTATCAAATCAATAAGCGAAAAAAAATCATGCGAAATAAATCAACGTAATTAACGAACTTCGAAACAAGCTATTATGTCACATACGCAACGTCAAACAAATATCTCACGTTCAAATTCATAAATAAAATTTCTTTTCAAATTAGATCTATAAATTAATATCGCAGTCTATTATTTAAAATTTACATTTTAAAATTCATAAATATTTGATCGGGTCACGAAAAACTTTTTAAATATAACATCTCGCGGCATACAATTTTTTTTTGTGGCCTATTTTTGAGAAATGTTAGAAAATGAAGCGGTACATGAGTTTCACTCCTTCTTCCTTCATTTTCCCGTTTTTCCTTTCCTCCAATAAATTGATTTCTAAATGGGTGGCGATTTTGAGTTACTTTATTTGGTGCATGTTAATCTGGTGCATTATATTTTAGGAATAATAATTGCTTAATTTGTCTTTTATTCTTCCGCGAAACTTCTCCCATTTCATCCCATGTAATTGTTAATTATTCACTTCCATCAGTATATTACCAAGATGTCTTTTGTACTAATTGATTGTCATATATCCTTTTTATACCTCCTTTTATCAGTGAATTTTCATAGATCTTTTATCATTTTACATTTTACAATACTGGTTTTTACTGTATTGTTACACATTTTATTGCGCCAGTCTTAGAACATTTCAGCTTACCTTTCTATCCTTTTTTTCTCGTCTGTTTGTGCGCAGAACACTTATTAACACTTAATTGTCTACTATATTCTGTTACATCACTTTTTCCTGCACAGCATATTTTCTTAGTGCTAGTCGTTCTTTTAGTACTTAACGTTTTTTAGTAATTTTTTTTTGAAAAAAAAAAAAAGTGATATAATAGAAAAACTTTCTAGCATATATCTCCCGTGTAATTCTGTTATATCATTCTTCTCTTTTTGTAGGACACTTTTTTAATACCACTTTATAGTATCACATCTTCAGCATTGTAACTGCTTATTTATCAGTTATTTTTCTCACTTTTTTTTACTTTTTTCGAATTCATTGCGGTATCTTTGTTAAGAACTTTAACTTCCCTTCGGTAATAGTTGTCACTGTAGCTTTATCGTACTTCACACTATCACTTATGTGCAACATATGGCATTATTGAAATATTAATCTTGTTTCTTAACTTCTGTCGGTTATATTTAATGATTAATGTTTTGTCGTATCGTTTTTTTACTCATTTAACCTTTCCATTTTAGAATTACAACTAATGGTTGTAGTCTTTCGCTCACTGTATACAGTGAAGTATTATTAATACATTTAAATGGACAATTGAACTTAATTTACAGGAAGTAATGGAATTGCGGCAGCGGAATTTGCCACGGAATATAGACAATATTAAAGATATGGTTAGAAGTAATATGCTGGAAGATAAAGCTGATTGGTTTATTGATAAGGTTAATTTTTACCTCGCTTTCTCATAGGGTCTGTTTGTTCCTTGTTTCGGTGGAGTTACAACAAAATCTACTGGAACTTTTTTTTACAAGCAATTTTAATCATTTATATTAATTTATTTATATTAATTTATCTATGTTAATTTATTCATATTAATTTATTTATATTAATTTATTTATATTAATTTATTTATATTAATTTATTCCTGATTTATTTATTTAATCATTTATGATCGATATAGATCAGTCATGATCTTTCACATGGAAATGTCTGATGTATGAGTTGAAGCTGGAAGCATTGATTATTAAATTTTATTTCATTAAGTCACTGTATGTTTTTCATGTGCTGTAGTGATAAAGTAGTGTTTCAGAAGCATTTCTTGTTTTTTTTTTTTTTTTTCTTCTATTAACACATTTTATTGCTCTTTATTAGATCAAAAGAGGGGAAAAATTAATAATTTTAGAAGTCGCAATATTTGGGCTTTCGACACTGGTTATTAATTTTGGTAGTTATTTGCGGAATTTATGCATTTGTCGTTTATCAAGATAATCGGATGCCTGAGGTGAAACCGGCAGGACAGTTTGATGAATTCTCGGAAGAAAGAGCACGATTTTTGTTGTATTCGCTTACCAACNTATGTTTTTCATGTGCTGTAGTGATAAAGTAGTGTTTCAGAAGCATTTCTTGTTTTTTTTTTTTTTTTTCTTCTATTAACACATTTTATTGCTCTTTATTAGATCAAAAGAGGGGAAAAATTAATAATTTTAGAAGTCGCAATATTTGGGCTTTCGACACTGGTTATTAATTTTGGTAGTTATTTGCGGAATTTATGCATTTGTCGTTTATCAAGATAATCGGATGCCTGAGGTGAAACCGGCAGGACAGTTTGATGAATTCTCGGAAGAAAGAGCACGATTTTTGTTGTATTCGCTTACCAACCTCGGACCGCGACCCAGTGGTTCAGAAAATTGCGAAGTAATTGTTTTTTTTTTAACTAAGATAACACAGATCGGTGTTACAAACGAAGNCCTCGGACCGCGACCCAGTGGTTCAGAAAATTGCGAAGTAATTGTTTTTTTTTTTAACTAAGATAACACAGATCGGTGTTACAAACGAAGTATTTAAATTAAATACTAGATTGAATAAAAATATATGCTTGTTTCAGGTGCATGCATTTAAACTTATAAAAGATAGGCTGCAAAATGCGAAGGCAGAAGTTGACGCACGAGGAGTGAACCGGTTGGAGATTGATGTTCAGCGTCCATCTGGATGTTTTGATCTTGGATTTTTATCATCGTTTACCTTATGCTACCATAAAATAACTAATATCATAGGTAGTTCTTTCCTCGTGGTTTTCCTATTATTTTCATATTATTTAATGATGATCTTGATTACCGTTCATATCCTTGCAGCTCGTATTGGACCAAAGGTACCATCAGAGCATTCCGTTTTACTGAATTGCCATTTCGATTCTTTTCCGGATTCACCTGGTGCTACTGATGATGCTGTACGTTTTTGGGATTATTACTATTAGAATTACGAATTTCAAAGGAATGTCCTGTATCATTTGATGTTGTGTTGCCTTGCTTTTTTTTAATTATATAGCCTGTTATCAACTAGCTCATGTTTTTTTTTTAGTGCAATGTATTCATCCCCTTTCGTTGGGATATGAGAAAAAAAAGCATCCCTTCTACCATGATTTTAGACTTTATAAAAGTAATACAAACAAAGCAACATCTATTATGCTAAAGTAAAGTTTCCTTAATTACCGGTTTACAAGTTATTTTTAGGTAGCTTGTGCAGTGTTGATGGAAATCATGGATATCTTATCGCATTCGAAGGAATCTCTGGAGAAAGACATAATATTTCTTTTCAATGGAGGTAACTGATATGTCCTTTTTTTTCACGAGTATCATTTGTGTATTGTATTTTAAAAAAGTCTGTTTTTTTAAAAAAAAAAGACTCCTTTTTGGTTCCTTCTTTAAACCTCTTTGTTCTGGTTGAAAGAACCGTTTCTTTCATGTCTTATTAAGCAGAACTTTTGGATCGTCTGTTATTTTACAAGTGGAATTACTCGATTGCACTGTAACCCAATAGTCCCATTTATTGATTTTCTTTAGATTATCGATACCAGTTGTTTTTGTAATGCATTTATTTGATTGGGCTGTCTTTCACTTGAAGCTTGTAGAAGTTTTTCTTTGATATTTGTTGATATGAATTATATTTAATAGTTAGAAGTTATCAGTCAGTTTTCCTGTTTAGTGATCATTGAAATAATTTTCTTCAAATTTCAGCCGAGGAGAATTTTTTACAAGCTTCACATGGTTTCATCACACAGCATCCTTGGCGGCATTCTATTCGTGCATTCTTGAACCTCGAAGGCTCTGGTGCTGGTGGCCGTGAAATATTGTTTCAGGTTATAGTTGGCTCTATCCTTTTAACTTTCGAAGAAACTTTTTCTCTTTGTTTATTCAGCTACAGGGAAATGTTTCTAGGCTGGACCTGGAAATTCCTGGCTTTTGCATACTTATCTGGAAAGTGCACCTCATCCTCACTGCAGTGTTTTAGCGCAAGAAATATTTCAGTCCGGTATAATACCATCTGATACTGATTTTCGGGTTTTCCGGGATTACGGTCGTATTCCTGGTAAGTTAACTCTGTTTTTCATTGGAGTCGAATGAAAATAATACGTACAGAATGTGTAGGTTTTCAGGTCTTGATATGGCTTATTTTCGAAACGGATGGGTTTATCACACAGAATTTGATATTCCGAAATACATTGCTTCAGGATGCATTCAAAGAGCTGGCGAGAATATACTTGCAGTTGTTAAGGTGATTTTCTAATATTTGCAATCCTTAGTTAAGAAATAATACGTTTATTATAATTTCTCTTTCGCGGCTGTATTATCTTTACCTCTCATCCCTCCAAATGTTAAGTTGACTGCAGAATCAGATAGTTTCTTATTATCTTGAAATTTACTTTTTCATCTGTTAAGGCTCTGATAAAATCTCCATATCTGGATCGACCAAGTGACTTTGAACAAAGTAATCAGTGGGTGTTTTATGATGTTGTTGGCATGTTCACGGTTTTTTATCCTGTATTTGTTGGGCAAGTTCTCAATTATGCAACTGTATTAGCAGTTTTGGTTGTAATCTGTTACCGTATTGGTCGGGGATTTTATACTTTCACGGATTTAATGAAATCAGTTTTAGACGATATTGTCATGGGAATTGCCATGCTTGGTTAGTGATCTTTTAGCAAAATATGGAAATTAGAAGAGACATGATATGTTACAAATGGACTGTGGATAATAACATCACTTAAATTAATTATTACATTCAATTTCTGATTTCATGGCAGTTGCGCATTATGTGCTAATTCTTATTAATGCCAGCTTTTTAACGGTGAAATATTTTGTGTGTTAAGAGAAAATTTGTTTTGCATTAGCAGCTATAAATAAACAATTATAAATATAGTTAAAAACTCATTATTTTCAGTGACAGGCCTAACGATTTCTCTGGGTTTAACCAAACTGGGGATGGTAATGTGTTGGTATTCATTTCCGGAACTTATTTTTCCTCTCTACATATTTCCTCTTCTCATTACTGGTTGCGCAACTCATGCAATTTTTGCCCAACTGCGTAAGGTAATTCTTTGTTGCATTCGTTTTTGAAGTAAAATATACCTGCGTGGCGATAGAGTTGCAGCGGATGGATTTGTTTCCAGGGATATTTAATTATACCTTAATTTTAAATAAAAAGGATAATTAATATTTGATTACACCTTAATTTTAAGTAAAAAGGATAATTAATAAGTTGCACTGTAAGTGTCTAATATTTCGTAGCATTTGGAAAAAGTAGCTTTTGTGAGAGGTATTAGTTTATAAGTTTATAAAAGGTATTTAGTTTTATAACTGAAATTTTAATGGGCTAATAAATATATAAGAGAAGACAGGATTTTGTGCATTTTTCAATATCATATCACAACTGTTGATCTGCTGCTCGGGATCTTAGTTGATCACTTCACTACTAAAAAAAAGAGCGGTTAAATGCTGTTGAATGACAGTATATTAACGAAATTTAGGAAAACATTTGATATTCAAATTAGATCCATTTGTATCAGCGATAACCTAGGTCGGAAATTTTAATAAAAGGGTTTTTTACTGGAAAGAATTTAAAGATTCAGTGATTTAGAAACCTAATGGCGAAATGGTGCATTTTGATGCCGTTTTATTGTTGTTCTCAATATGGTTAATAGTAGGGACATTTGCCGGCCTTGCTGGCGCGTTCCTTCTGCTAAATAATACCTTGTTCCCACTCCTTCGAGATCCATTGCTCTGGCTTATGGGAAAAATGAGGCTCATAAAAAGTAATTTTTATCTCTGTTGTTAACATTTGCTTATTCAGAAAAGTAGTGCTTAATTTTTATAAATTGGGATTGCCAAAAATGGTTCCACTTTTTTTTCAATAACTTGATTGAGATGTCTTAAACATAATTTGATTTGCTTTTTTTTCTTTTTCTTTTTTCTTTTTTTGAGAAATTAAAACATGACTTATCCCAAATGTTTCACCATGTAGCGAGTTGTTTAAGAAAGTTTGGCGGTAATTTATTTGAGCCTATGGAAAATTTGAAATCTTTTATTTTCAGAAATCACTCCAAAATGGTTATTATTCACTCAGCTGTTGTGTACTGCTCCTGTGATGATATTCGACTCATATGCAGCTCTTTTACTTTTCGAATTTTTTATACCTGTTACAGGACGTACGGGTGTTGCAGTAAATCCCGAATTTGTAGTGATGCTAATAAGTCTACTTTTTGCTTTGTGTTTTGTTCTATTTACAGTACGTTTTTTTTTTTCTTCCAGTCATAATTTTGCATTTAAGTTATTTTTTTTTTCTCATAGATTCTGGCTTCCGCTTCCCTTTGCTTAAAAACCTCTTTATTTTTTTTTTCTTCTTTTTCTTTGTAAGTTTGAATTAAAATTTCATCATTCATATACCTTTTTTTGACTAATTTGAGCTTTGCTATGTAATTGCTTTAATATATATTATATATATTGTTTATTATTTCAGAGGAATCTGTTGTACGTTAGTCGACGCATGGATTATCCTCTAAAATGTGGTTTAGTTATCTATTGCTTCTTTTTTATAGCTTTACTGACCACAAGACTTGGTTGGCCTTACAAATATTCGGAAGATAGTCCTCGTTTGAGACGTCTTATTACAATGGTACAGTTTTTTATAAATTATATTTCGCTAAGAATTGGCATTTCCAGATACCAAATACCCATTTTTGAATATTTCGATCAGAGATGAGGAACATTTTTCAGGATATCGAACGATCAGTTTATCCATTTCGGAGTAACTCGTCAGTTCTGGAGCATGCACTTTTTATACAGGCAGTAGATTATCGTGGAATCGATGACCTTCCAGAGCATACTTTTCTGACTGGTATCTGTTTCTTATTAATCCTTACTTGAATTATTTAATGGTATGTTTCAAGAAATGTAATCTCTGTTATCACCGGTTTAACATATGTTCAGGAAGCAGTGAACCAAATTGCAGTGGTGTCAAAGATGAGTATTGCCGTCTTCCATATTATACAGCTATTCATCGAATGTTCCCTCCACGGTATTTGCTTCCTTTCGAAATCTGTTGTAATTTTAAAAGTGACTCGCAAAAATATTTTAAGTCAGTAAATACTTCTAACTGCTTTCTTTATTTTCTGAAAGGAATAAGTGTTCAAGAATTTTAGCCGCTTAATTACTCTCCGGAATTATTCATAGTGACAGAATTGTCTTAGAATGAAACGTTCATAAATAAGTAACACTGAAATTATCAAGTTGTTGGAACTCAGTTATTATTTGATGACGTCTTAACGATGTATTATTTTTGTCTCATTACCAAAATATTCGTCTGTCATTTGTTTTCATATGCCATCTTCGATATCTTTAATAAAATTCCTTTGATTTGTCCAATTATAGGGAGTCCCGTTGGATACCGCTGCCTGGTCACCTAAGGGTAGCGAATCCTATCAAAGTTACGAATGTTGAGAAACGCTTGTTTTCAAATTTTGAAATTCTATTGAACATTACCGTCACTGGTGGTGCTGATAAAATGTCACTGCACTTGACACCTTTGAATAATTTTGAAGTCGATAGTTGGTCATTTACGCACTTTCATCCCTATTCTTTTACCGAACGTAATACTTATTTCGTTTTCCTTGCTTATGGCGCTGAAGCTCAGCATGAGCGGAATTTCTGGATTATCCTTAAGAAGGTTGGTTGCATTTTAATCCATAATTGTTATCAAGTGAAAGTTTTTTGTTTGATATCATGTTTTTTCATTTCTATTTATAATTTGCATAAAAGAAGTCTGTCAGATAGACTTATGAAATAGAAATTTAGATAATTAGGAATTCCATTTTTAGAAAAATTACGACTTTAATGCATTAAATATCGATGAAACACCAATCTTGGAATTAGCAGTGGCAGCACATTATACCCATGGTTAGTCACTTGATATTTTATGATTAAAAGGATTTACTTAGAACTATATATTACTTGGAAATATTTGTCTCTAACACATTAAAAATTCATTTTTCCTAGATTTAAATTTGGATTTCATGCTTTGTACGGCAGTATTTTAATAGCAGTTAATTACTTTACTGAAAGAAATATGGTTTATATCAACGTATCATTTCACGTGACAAAAGTATTTATGGATTTTAAACAACTATATATATAATTCAGTCCTTATCTTTCAGGTCCTCACCAGTATTCAGATACTCTTACACAACTTCGGTCGCTAATTGAATCACGCCGAAAAACGCCTCATTTAGTTGTAGGTTGGTGGAAATGGGCAATAACAAATGCCGATGGAGTTGCTGAAATTGTGGTGCATACGTTTTAGTTTGCTTACGCAGATAATCTAAATGCTAATGTTATTTGGAGCAACTTTTATTGGTGGTAGTACAGTATTCTAAAAGCGATCTTACCGTAGTTTCATGGAATGTGGCGCAAATGACTTATCATTTGATAACACTAAGTCCAGGCTTTGTTTCAAACTTTATATTTTCCTTAATTTGCGTTTAAGTTTATAAAAAGTATTAAATTTGTTACATGTTTTTATTTTGGTGGTATTATATGTGGCTTTTTTTTCATTTGTTTCTTGGAAGCTAGAGCTGTCGGTTATATTCAAGTCACGAAATTTGAGGAAGAATGCGTCTTTTTTATCATATGGTATCTTATTTTATCTTACGGTTATTTATTGGAAATTTGAGTTTGTAATCCTTATAAAATACTGAAATACTGCAAAACCTCAAAGTTATTGTTCTGCTTCTGAATACTTCCATTCATAGCATTATTCAGTTGGATGCGATGTTACACTTAGTTATTAAGTTCGAAGATGAAAATTTTTCATATGGTCTCTGTATGAAGTATTTTTGGGAGCTTCAGTTCTCTTTAGATGTCAGAAAGAAATTTAAGTGCAACTTCATTTCTGTTTTTACGTTGAGCAAAATTGATGCGTTATCATTTCCTACTGCAAATGCTTTTTTTTCGGATTCAGTTTATCGATGTTAGTTCTTGTAGTCATCATATCAATCAGAAAAATTTTGATTTAAAAGTTTTTTTTTTTGAATTGACAAAAACAGATTCTTGAGAAGCCTTATTTGATTTATTGCAATCTCTTTAACTTTCTCTTATTTTTTGGGATTAACATAGGACCAACTATTTTCTTCTGTTTTTATCCCAGGGATCTTCATTTGTACAAACTTTTGTACTATTTTCCTTGTATGTCCGTTTGAGACTTATCTCATTGGAAATCCTGAGCTGAAAAAGGCAAAGGAAAAATGAAGTTTTAGGTATTCGTTTGTTTTTGACGGTGATTAGAAAATTATTTTTATCATATATCAGTAAATGAACGAGGCTTTAAATTCTTGTTTGAAGGATAAGGGACTATTTTTTTATTCCTTGTGGCAACAGTTTACGAAATTTAATTTCTTTTTTTTTGACAAGCCGTTTTTTCAGCTTGCTGTATTCGTTGATAATAGGCCTTTCCAATTATATGTTCTTGAATAATTTTTAGATATTTATGAAAACTGATGAAATGGTTTTTTATGGAAGATAAAGTAACACTAAATGGGTGAATTAATATTATTTCTTTTGAATGAGGTATTATTGTTAATCATAATAAACCAAAAAATGCTGATAATAAGTCATATTTGAGCCTGAATAACTTTTAACTGAATTATGAAAACTACTGCGATATCATTATTTATAAAAAAAAAAAAAAGGAATTTTTGTGATAAGTATGACTTTAACTAAATGTCTAGATTAATGTTAATGATAATAATTCATGAAAAGCATTTATTTTTATTTGGGTGAATATTTAATTGCTTAGACTTTATGGTGCTTTTATACTTTATTTTAGGATTTATAAAATGCTGTTTTATTTGTTAGTTTGTTCATTTTGTATCATTCTTGCAAATAAACATAAAAATAAATGTTATTCATTATTGCTTGTTATAAAACAGCATTGGAGTAATGTCCGGTAAATATGAATAAATACTTGAAAATAACAAAAATATTAATCGGTTTCCTATTACGATGACCATTTTTTGTAAGTTTTCTTTTCGATTTGAAGTGTATTTGAGAGTTTTTTCAATAATTTTAAAAGGTTTCTCTTAAATATTTATAATAACAAAAAAAAAAAAAATGAAGCCTAATTTCTCTTAAAAAGAGAGGGTACTTTAACGAGTTTCAAGCTGTGGGTCATTTATTTTTGCTAAACTTTTCCCGTTTTGTTAGCAGTGGTAGAGCATGAATGATTAAACAAATTGTTGCATTTTTGTGAATGATTAAACAAATTGTTGCACTTATGTTTTTCCTCACTTTATTAACATGCAAGTGAAAAGTAGCATTTCGAATATTAAATTAAAATTTGATAAATTTAATCCTGTTAACTAACCGCAATCTTATAGTGAGATACAGTATAGTACAAGATTCAGTATAATACGGTATAAGAAATGATTATCATGAATTCCAAAAATATAAAATTTATACAAAACTTTTTTCTTCCTTAAACTCTGTTGCCTATTCTTATTTTGATGGTTAATTAATGGTTGCAGTGCAATCTAACAACATCGGTAACATTAATGGGATTTTTTAATTAATGATTGCAATCTAGCAATAGTAGACAAAATTAATTAAATGTTAAATTTATTTAATTTATGCAGTGAGAAAAAAAGAAATTGATGCTTAAAAAAAGGCGATAGCTTTATACTTTTTATTTTTGCTTCATTTTTAGTACTTTCATTTTTTTTCTTTGTTACTTTTTATTTGCATAATTCTATTTTTGAATTGATCTTTTTTTCCCTGCTACTATTGAATTTTTTTTTTTTTAGATTTCTCAAACTATTGTCTATGGAATATTGGAAAAAAGGCTAGATAAAATTTTCTATTCAAAATAATAGCTAATGCGCCAGTTAGGCTCATCGTCACAGGCAATTCGATACCGTTTGTTATGTTTATTCGCTGAAAAGCTTAAAAATGGACAGCTATGCAAATGGAATAATTTTAGAGGATGGAAAAAGTATGAAAAACGATGGCGGCAATGGTTGGGATTTTTTTTCTTTTTTTTTTTTTGCTTTATAAAGCAACAGTATGAATAATATGAAATTTTAGAGCCAGTAGAGTTTTGACTTTTTTTTTTCCTTTTAATTTCAATTTTATCGGCTAAAAATTGAATAGAAGGAAGAGTGAAAATTATGTTATTGCATTCATTCAATTTGCTTTTACTGATATTAAAAAGATGGTTGTATTAGTTTTTACTTGATATTCATGTTTATTTTGTTTTTAAGTCTTTTTTTCCTAAGTTTTATGTTTAATTGATGATAGACATTATATTGCTTTATTTATTGTATTAAAAAGTTGACTTCTTTATTTATTTCTTTTATTCAGGTTTCATTGGAAACCTCAGTTCTTGATGGCTGTTACGGCAGCTAGTTTTTCTTTTCATGAAAATGGAATCTCAGATGAAATGATATTGGCAGAAGCGAAAACAAGTATCGATGATAATGGTGATTGGGAGGTGTTGTTGTTGTTGTAGTCTTTCTTTTTTTTCTTAATTTTACTCATTTCTTTTGTTTCTTTTTTATTCTTATTTGCTTTTTTTCTGCTCATTATTTTTTCTTAGATTTTTCAAAAAGATTGAAAAATCATTTAATTCTTTAAGTGTTCCATAATTCTTTTTACAATGCGTAAATACTATTCCAGGTGGTACGTAATGTAGCGAATTCGAAAGTGTTACGACGATTGCATGGTGATACTGGCTTATATGAATTTCGTTGCTCAGGTTCATACGAGTAAGCTCTTAAGACTACTGAGAAATTAAATGTTTTTCGAAATATTTTATGACGATTATTTCGAACGCTTTAATAATATGGCATTTTTTTTAACCGCTGATGAATATTAAATTTTTGCCAAAGTTTTAAAATATGATAAAAGGAAAAATTCTGCTGTTTGTTGGCTTACGAAAGTAATTTCATTCGGCATTAGTTAAATTACTCGATAAATTGTCCAAAAAAAATTTTTTTTAATAAGTTGACATTAACTAAGACTGTCATCATAAAAGTGCTGCGAAATGTATTCAAGTAAAAACGATTTATTATGGTTATTTTATCGATTTTAAAGCATTCTTCCAAAATTGATTTGTTGCATTCATTTATTTTTATCAAAAACTATCTCCCATCGCTTCTTGAAAATAAATATATAACCTCTGTCTGGAAAACTCGGCGCATCATTTTCCTTTTTATATGTATTTTAGTAATAATAAACCGAATTTAATATCCATTTACCTTTAATCAATCTTTGTCTGTAGTTTTGTTTTATTAATTCTTTTTAGGTTCGACTGAGTCGTATGCTTTGCATCACTATTGTTCAATACTTCATATTACGAAATTGAATCATAAGATTGAGTGAAAGTTACAGGTCTCAATTTTCTAGTATCACTACCCATTAATTTGTTAATTTCAGTGATATAACTGCTAGTGATTTTGTTGATGCCCAGATGGATTTGATTTTCCGAAAGAAATGGGATCCAAATGTTGAAAAACTGGAGTTAGTTCAAAAAGATGATGATACTGATTCGGAACTTATTCATTGGGTTGCCAAATTTCCATATCCAATGTATCCACGTGAATATGTATTTGTGAGACGGAGGTACGAAAGAGATTAGATATGAAGTTTAGTAGAATTGGAAATTTTAAAACTTAATTCATAGTGTTTTTTTAAAACTTCGTGGTTCTTTTTTTTCTTTTTTCTTTTTTGAAAACTTGCTTTTTTAAGATTTGCAGCAGAGTTTCTTGGAGTGAGGGAGAAAAATTACGCTACAGTTTTCATATTTTTTTTGTAGAATTTTTTTCTTAGCAAAGAATTAAATTTTGTCGAAATTCGTGAGATTTTTTTTTATACAATTAACAGTGCTTCCTCTAACATAACATTTTCAAAGTAAATATTTGTTAAAAAAAAAACCTTTCAAGTCACAAAAAAATGAAGTTTGAAGAAAAAGGATAATTTATTAAAATCATTTAATTATTTAGATACACTGATGAAAAGGACCGTTGTATAGTGATAGCAAATTGTTCGGTAGCTGATAGCGCAAGTATCATACCACTCTGTGAAAAGAAGTATGTACGTGTTGAGACATATCGTTCAGTGATGGTAGTGCGAGCGCATGAAAATTTTAATTGCAAAGGATTTGATTATATTCTTTCATATTATGATAATCCTGAAAGTAATATTCCGAAATATGCATATAATTGGTTGGTTAATTATGGTGGACCATATTATCTTCATCAGGTAATGTTGAAAAAAAAAAGAATTTTTTTTTTTTTAAATTAACTTTGCACTTTATTTTTCTGTTCCTCATAGAAATTAGATTTTTTTTTTCTGGTACGTAACATTGCTTCTTACGATATAAAATGTTTAAAAAATTTTTTATGCTTGTATTTGCTGGAGATGATTTGAAATAAATTGGCAGCATAGTTTTTCTGTAGAAATTTCAATAAGTTGAAGATTTAAAGGAACTTATTGGATAGATTTACTATTTTGGTAACATTTTTCTTCCTTTTTCCTGCTCACATATTTGCGTGAAATATAAATTTTAGGTTCATGACGCTGCAAAGAAATTGGAAGAGCAGCGAATGGAAACGTTTATGAACAATGCTGAGACAACGCAAGCGATGAAGCGAACGGTGGGTATTTCGGATAAGTCCTCGAATGATAATGAACTAAGAAATGGTACGAATGAAGTAGGATTTAATTTAGTGAATTTATCGAAAATTCGGACCAATAGCTTCGATTCAAGAGAAGATTCGAAAACAATTAATACAGCTAATCTTGAATCCAGTATATTGTTCTCTTCGCATGTACGACAGAAACAGATGTCTTCCCATATGGATGAATATCCTATTTTTGTTGATTAATTCGTTATTAAGATTCTTGCTCTACCCGATAATTATCCATGTCGTTGTCCTTTTTTTTTTTTTTTTTTTTTTTCAATAGATTCTGGAAGTTGCAAACTGATAGAACTGTGCGAGTATTATCCATTTATATATCCGGTGATAAATATTTTTGGTATCATTTGAGTAATGTAAAAAAATATTCTGAAATTTTCTTTTTTTCCTGCAGCAGTTTTTTTTCCTTTCCGTTTTGCATCCATTTCTGCAATCTATAATTTTGGTGAAATTTTCTGTGCACATAGATTTTGTTTGGTGACTTTTCTACGGCTTTTTCTCTCATTATTGTTGTTGTTTACTTTTCGATATTATTTAATTGATTGTATAATTTGTTATCAAGTAACATAATGATTCGTTTTTATATATTTAATTGCTTGTTTTATTGTTACGATATGGGAAAGCAAATTTTCTGAATTTTAGTTTAAACGATGAAGGAAAAAGCATTTTTTAATTCATTCAAGAAAAAAAAAAAAATGAAATGATAGTGAAACCAAATATTCAATTTGCCTTTTCACTACAGTTAATTTTTAATGCTTTTTATAAATCTTACGACTTATATTTTATTAGTTTTCATGCTTATATTTTATCATTATCTAATATAAAAGGCTGTTAAATCAGACAGGACTGGAAGGTGCAATTCGATCAGTGTAATTCCTAATTTTCATGCTTTTTTTCTGGTTCTCTTTTAGTAGCATCTTTGCAAGACAACTGGTGATTTTACCAAAAAAAAAAAAAAAAAAAAGGCGAGGATTAATTTATGCCTTTTTTGTCCAAATTCATTAGTTTTAGTAACACTTGTTTCCTTTCTCAATCCGATGAGCAGTATCAACATATGCTTTCGCAGTATTTCGGTGTTCCAGTATTTCGGCTGTCATCTTAAATGTTCTTTTTTTTTTTTTTTTTTTGTTCTTGTTCAGTTGTAGAAAAGTTTAGCTTTAACAAATTTTAATTGTAAATAAAATTATTACTCTCATTATTTTTGTGCCTTAAGTATTTAGAAAATATGAGTACTTGTCGGCTATATTTGTAAGTATCTGCAATAAATTTGGTGCATTTTTTTTTTTTTTTTTGTTTCATATTTTGATAATTATCACGGCAACATCCTTATTACTCATTATCGAAGTTCCTGTGAACTATTGAAATGTTGAAGATTCCATTCATATTAAAAAAAAAAAAAAAACTTTATTTTTAAAGGAATTTGCTAATTTAATTAGCATAATAATTGCTGGATGAGTGTAGACGTTACTATCATTATTGCACTATTATATTAATAACATAAATTTCTGTTAAACAACCAAATAATCTATGCACTGATTTTATATTATATAATGGGTAGCCAGATAAGTTGGATTTCGATTTTAAAATGTGTCCTAATCGATAACCGAATAAGCCTGATTCTCACTGTAGAATATAACTGAAGGAGGCAGACTCTGATTTTAAAATATTTATTAGTCAATAACCGAATAAGACAGATTCTGGTTCTAAATATATCTTAATCAATAGCCGAATGAGCCTTATTCTGATTGTAGGATATAGCCGAATAAACCAGATTTTGGCTTTAAAGTATATATCAACCAATAACCGAATAAGCTGGATCCAATTGTAAAATATATTCTAATCAATAACTGAATAAACGGGGTTCTGATTTTATGCATATTTTTAACTTTTAGCATTGATTGGATATTTTTCTTTTTTCAGCTTTAAAAAAAAAAAAA
>RCAB01000544.1:0-39700 GCA_003640385.1 Setaria digitata | reverse complement strand
AAAAAAAAAATCTCAATTTTTTCTTTAAAATTTTTTTAAATTATTATTTAATTGTTGGCATTTGAAGCACAAATCTGATTCATAACATTTGTTGGCATCATACATACTAAAACAGAATCCATCACCTGAAGCATCGCATCTTCAGTATTCAATAAAGCATTCCGTACCTTAATGGGATAGCGTTAATTAGAATCAAAAGCTTTGATCAATTCTAGAAAAAAATAATGAAAATTTAAAGAAGTGAAATTATAAATTATCACTACACAATATCATACAATATTATAAGCATAAAATAGCAATTTCTAGTTTTTTTCTTATTATCAAATTTTCCAGTTGATTTTTTTTTTTTTTTTTTCTTGAATCAGTAAATTGTACTGATATCTTCCTTGCAATTTCTTTTTTGGAGAATACTAATCGGTTATTTGCATAAGGAAATGATTTCAATTTAAAAGATGAAAGCAATGAAACCAGTTCAATTTAAATTATAAAACTAGGGCTCTATGTTTAAAAAAAAATTTTCCCTGAAAAGTTGTTGCATAAATACCATTTAGCAGTGTAGTTTTATTGATAAGTATAAATTTATAAAATTTAAATTAATTTTTTTTTTTTTTGGGCAGAAATTATGAAGACAAATAAGTTTCTAAGAAAAAGAGAAACCTTCTTAATATTTGTAAATGTGTTTTTAAAAAATGCAACTATAAAAATTTAGCGAAATAAAGATTTTATTAGATTACTTCTGTCATTGTGATAGCAAATAGATAAGATGATACAGTGATAAAGCCAAGTGAAAGCAACAAGCTTAAAAATGCCAGCATCGTGAGTGCTTCATCATCCGATTTAAATAGTTTTCGGCGACATATATTATCATTTATGAACTGAAATAAAATTTCACTAAATTCTAATTTTTTTTTTTTTACATCAAAGAGAAAGAAGAGAGAAAGAAAATTACTGAGCCATCAGCACTTACGAAAAATAGTTTAAAAGCTGTTACATCTTTGTAAGATCATTAGATTACTTCTGTTACTTTGATTTAGTAGATAAAATGTTATATTTAAAAAAAAAAAAATTAAAATCTTTGAAATTTCAAAAACTTATGCAGCACATTACACACATTATGACGAATGACAATATTTTTAAAGCTTTCTTTTTTCCGGTTTTGTTAAAATTTAAAGAAAAAATGAAAAGTAGAGAGGAAAAAAGAGATTTTTTTTTTTTTGACATTTTATGGTACTTGATAAGAATAAATTTGCATTTCTCTTCAACGCTACCAAGAAAATAATATATGAAATAATATAAGTAGTGCTTTCGAAATTTTTTTTTTAAAGCGAAGAATAAAAGATTTTGACAATTTTATCGACTTTTTAAAAAAAAAGAAAGGAAAACAACATAAATTAATTCAGTTCTTATCGAATTCAAACAAAAAAATTATATTGAAAGTTTTTTTTTTTTAAGCTTTTTATCTTTATATCTTTTTTCATTAATGACAAGAACGATACTGCTGCTTGCTAATGATAATAATATCATTAGAAAGAATTATTAATTTAGGAAACACACAGCATGTTAAATCTATTTAAATAAAATTTTATAATTATTAGTTTTGTAAAGATACAGTCTAATCAAGGTAAAAAAAAAAAAAGGCTTAGAATATTTATTTCTCTTCTGCTAAATTTATGCTTTTACATAAATTTAAACTTCCGTTTTATCGATAAACACATAATGGAGCAAATGATCACGCAGAAGAATGATGAAAAAATTATGAGAAAAAATGATAATATCAGAAAAAATTGGTGCTTGTTATCGGATGCTTATCAAACTAAATCGTTTCTTCAGTTGGCTGTTATTATTGGAAAAAAAAAAAAAAAAACTGTTATTAAAAGCTAAATACAGTAGCTAATTGTTCAAGTCATGAAAACTAATATTAATTTACAGTTGTTGAAGATAAATCACTTTCATTTCCATTTCTTCTAGTCGTTTTGCCATTTGAGCGAGTCAAAATATTTAAATTACTATTTTTAAATAATAATTTAATTATTTTAGGGGAAAAAAAATTTGTAAAACATTCAGCTGTTAAGAAAAAAAAAAACTATTAGAAATAAATGCTGGAGAAAAAGAAATAAGAAATAATTGAAAACTATTGAAAATAATAGAAGAATTAAAAGTTTAATCATCAATAATTGGTTAAAAAAAATAAATTTTCAATGAAAATAAAAGTAACCATTAACTATTGGAAACAAATAATTATTAAAAATTAGGAAAATAAAAAAAAAAAATCGCATCATTTGTAACATTGCAAAAATGATTGAAAAATCGAGTTAGCGCTTTCATCTTTTCAGATTAACTTAATAATAAGTGTTTAAAAAAAAAAAAAAAAAAAAAAAAAGAGAAGTGACTCTTTGCGACAATTGGATTCATTCTGTAATTTTTTTCAAATGGCCATTTATTGCTTAATTACTTGAAAATACAAAGCGATAAGGCCAATTAAAAATGTTAGAATTACTACAGAAAAATTACGGAAGTTTCTTTTCTACATTGGTTTTAAAAAATTGTAAATTTTTAAAATGTTATTGATGAAGAAAAATTTGTTTCATTAGCTGTAAAAAGAAAAAAAATCAGCACACTTACCAAGACTGAAAAATTTTCGTTTTTTATAAAAAAAAAAAGGAAAAAAAAAGAGAAAATATATGTTCTCAATTTAAGGCGAATTCGCTTTGTTAACTTTCAACAAATGTTTGGGCGAAAAGAAAAAGAAAAAACTAAATTGGCTTTTACATGAATTCTCAAAAAGCCAGGGCAGATGAAAAAAATTTTATCAAATTTGAGCAAAAAGGTCAGATTTAACAATCGATTTTATTTGAATAAATTACAGAAAAATATTACTTTAAGTGAGTTTTGTAGAAAAGAAATTTTTAAAATGAAATTTTTATTTTAGTTTGTTTTTTTGTTTGGAAAAAGCGAATTTCGAGTATACCTTTGAATGTTAATTATCATAATTATATTTTTGTCCGATTTCAAAAATGTTTAAGTTCAGTAAATATTTAACCAAATGTTGTTAATAATTATTTCTTATATTAAATTAGAAAGACAAAAAAAAAAAAACAAACGAGCTTGCGATTATCCTGCCATTGTGTATTGTTTAATTTAATTCCCGATATGAATGATAAATTAACAATAACTAGAATAACTGAAGAATATAATTTCATTCTTTCAAAAATAAGCGACCAAACCTCCTCACCATAAAACTTAAAAATGTTTTTGTAGTAAAAATTTTATAATTTTTGATCCGTTAATATGAGATTTCTTTCTCTTTTTTTTTTTTTTTTTTTAATGAATTTAATTAAAGCTTAAATTATATGCAGTGATTTTTACTACAATGAAACAATAAAAATGCTCAAGTGAAGAAAAGGAAAACAAAACAGAAATATAGATGAACTATTTTTACTCAATTGCATTTAAATTAAATTTTTTAAATTAAATGGAAAAAAATTTAAATTTTTGTTTTTTTTTTTTCACTGCCCATTTCTCAAGGGTGGTACTTCAACTCCGATTGTTGGTACCGCAGGGAATAAATTTTGTTCACATCGTAACTGAACTGAAGTATTTGAAATTTAAATTTCTAGTTCTTCAGCTTACATTTGCAAGCTTAAACGCATCATAAACTTAATGAACAGATTTTATTTGAATTAAAATGAAGTCAATTCCAATTTTTCAGGAGTTTAGCCAACTGTAGTCCAGAAATGAGTTGGTGATAATTGTGCATACNCTTCAGCTTACATTTGCAAGCTTAAACGCATCATAAACTTAATGAACAGATTTTTTTTGAATTAAAATGAAGTCAATTCCAATTTTTTAGGAGTTTAGCCAACTGTAGTCCAGAAATGAGTTGGTGATAATTGTGCATATAGTAGTAAATGGTAGTTTTCATGCTTCTTATGTCAAATAGTGGCTTTAATTAATCGGCTAATAATTAACATTCGCTGATATCAAGCATTTTAAAATAAGTTTCTTACTAAATATTTCAGTTGCCATTTGATTTTTCAATAAAATTTCAACAAGTAAGTGTTTGTTGTATTCACCAAAATTTTTCAGAATAGAAAGCAAAAAAAAACCGCTTTATTATAATGCAAATATTTTGCTTTGTTTTATTCTCATTCCTTCCATTTATTCTCTCTCTCTCCCTCTACATTTGCTGAATTAATTAATGAGAGAGCTTTTTCTTTTAAATGCTCAAAACAGTAGTCTAATATTGGTTTATCGATAATTTGGCATAATTTCTATGCTTATAAAATTCCGAGAGTCTAAGCAATAGTGAAAAAAAAAACTCAAGTATATAAATTTTGAAAATAAGTTTAAAATTAACACAAATTCTACAATGTTAACTATCAAAAGATGAAATATATTTTATCGAAAAGATTGAATTAGTAGGACAAGCAACTTTTAGACTGATATTTTATCTTAACATTGAAAATTTGATATTATTGTTCCTTTTTATTTTTCTTTTCATTCATTGGAAAATAAATAAATAAATAAAAGAATGATTCGATAAAATTCGTTCTCGAAAAAGCTGATCTCTTAAAATTTAAAAGGAATAGAATTAAAATTTCACTTCAGTTTTTTCCTTTTTCTTATTAATAAAATTTAAAAAATATTTTATCAAAAGCCCTAACGAACACCTTCAGAAATCATTTATTAACGATAATTGTAGTTTTACAAACTGTAATTGAGATAAAAAAAAAAAAAAAAAAAACAATCAAATTTAACAAAAAGTGATTTACAATGACTCGAAGAAAAATATTAAGTTTTCAAATAATGTAATTATTTGTTTAACTTTCCAAAACGAGCTCATAAATTTTTGTTTTGCTTAAATCATCTGCCTTCTTTAAGCTAGCAGTGATCCCAGCAAAAATTTTATTCCGTCAATAAAATCCAAACCATCTAGTCAAATAAACGTTGCAAATATTTCAAATTAAAGGAAAAAATGAAAAAAAAAGAAAAAAAAAAAAGGAAAAAGTGAATATAATAAAAAATAAATATATTGACAACACTTAACATGACATTTAGTTGATGATTATTTGTAAAATTATTATTATGATAGTTATTTAGTACTCATTAACAATTTTATCCAATTTGTCCTCTTTATTCTCAGCTTAAATTTACTAATTCCTAAAACTTTTGCATGTTTCTGCCCTAAAAATTAACATTCTTATCATTTTTTCAAAAAAAAAAAAGAAAAGATCTGTTACTAATAATTAATTTTTCTTTAATTTTTCTTTTTATCATTTTCCGCCACTTTAACCGTTATATTTATCTAGCACTTTTCTACTAATACTTTTATTAGATTTCACTTTTAACTTTGACATATATTAATCGCTTGTCCCACCATCTGTGAAATTTTCTGGACACAATTACTATTTAGTAGGCCAGGGTCTAGCTCGTTGTCAGAATGAACTAGACAAATTATCTCCATTAACGAATAAGAGCTATCCACCAACAATCACAGTCGAATCATGAAACAGTTCTTAGTTTGTCGGTCCTGACGGTATCCGAGACTTAGGTGAGTTTTCTCGTTTTAATTGATTTTCAATATCTCAACTACCTTATCATTAATCAGTTATTAATCAAAAAGGTTCTTTTTTTGACAACGATCATTTGCTACAAAAATACGAAAGTTCTGTGATCAAACATAATAAATGACATTTCGAAAATAAATGTTCATGCTCAAAAAAAAAAAGAAATTTTCGAAAAAGAAAAAGTAATAATTGAATTTTATTTGAATTTTTGAATTCTGATTAAATATCACCGCCATAGACATCTTTCTTTGAGAATTGAATTAGAGCTGTTATTCTGCTCTTTCAAATAATTATGACATTTAGCTGTAACCATCAGTGACCAACCACAAATTATTATACCAATAAATATACTAACAGTTAGCAGTATTTGATCTGAAATTTAACTAAATTAAAATCTTTATATCATAATTTTTTCAATCTAATTATTTTATTTCTTTTTTTTCCTTATTTTTTTAGTTCTATGCCAAAAAAAAAACTTCCGTCTCTTCTTTTTCTTTTTTTTAAATTTTATTTAAGAAAAATTTAGTTTGATTAGTAATTAATAATTTAATGTGACAAGCGTATAATGACGATAATAAAATGGATTAATAATGTTTGCAAGAGCAATTTAAATTGAAATGTCGGATGCATGAATATTTTTCACTTCGAAATTGATATTGCAAGCATTTTTGCTAGTAGTCCTCAAAGAGATAACGCTTATTAAATCAATCAACGGTCGGAATGGAAGAGATTCTGAATACTTATAAGATATCTTTTACTTTTACAGTTTCTAGTTTTATTATAAATTTTCACTTGCAAATTCAATCAATAGGCCAAGAAAATAAAATTCATTATAATTTTTCTTTTTTTTTTTTTTTTTTTAAAAAAGCAAGAGAAAATAACGAAATAATAATTTCGCCGACATTTATAAACACTTTTAAACTAACCAAATTTTCTATTGAATGATTGTTTTTTGTATACTATTGTATAATAAATTGTATAAATAGCCAAGAGAAAAAAGCCTGCACATTGAGCTATCTGAAAATGAATGATTGATAAACTGATAAGCTGAAAAAATTTCATTTCAACAAATATTTAGCTGTGCACTAAAAAAGCAGTTCAAAAGATAGCATTTTCGAGTTTATTGCAACATGTTCAATACATTTTTGCAACAAGAAAAAAAAAAAAAAAAAAAACATTACGTATCAAATTCTGATTTTTATACCTAACAGTACTTATCAGATTCTGATTTTTATATCTTCTATTAAACACGTGTGCTGTGTTTTAGCTGAATCTAGAATCATAATTAGTTTGAAATTTTAATTCCAATTTCGCAGTAAATTACAAAAGCATGATATCTGTTCCTCTATTTAATTTAATTTAAACTTCTTTTAGAGTATGCTGAAATAACTATCTCAATGATAATATTGATAATCATAGTTGAAAGCAATTACTTGTCATACTACCGTTAGCATTGTTAATTATCATCAAGACAATTATTGATCTTATATTTCCAAATCATTAAAATGGTGGCAAATTTGGAAATGTATTACTTGTAATAAAAAAATTAATCCATTATGGTACTCATTTATATTGCTTTTTTTAGAAGTCTGAAAAATTCTCCCATTAGTTCAGTGAGGATAGTATTTTGCTTGCTTTCGTCTGCTTTCATCAAGATTATCAGACTCAGTTTTTTTTCTTTTTTTTTTTTTTTTTTTTTTTTGGGAAGAAACGCAATTAATCTTGTCAATTTCAAAAACAATTAATCTTGCCTACTTCACCAGCAAAAAAAAGATTTGACACTTTAATTAGGTTTGAACACATTCAATTTTCTCAATTTTGACTAATTTTCGCTCATATTTACTTAAAAGAAATAAAATTTAATAACTGCGTAAATCATTTTTAAATTTTTTTGTTTTAGATTAAGAAAGAAATCATATGCACCTCTTTTTTGCTATTGTTTTTTATTAATTTGAAATTCGCATAATAACGGGCCATTCAATATCTTTTAAAATGGATAGATAATTAAGCTCGAGCAAGATATATAATTTTAATATGAGAAATTAGTAATATGAATTTGGGCAGTTGCGCAAAAAAAAAAAGAAAAAAAAAAGAAAAAGAAAAAGAAAAAATTATAAATTAGAAATGAAAGGAACGGAAAACAAACAGAAGCAACAATGAATGGAAGTAGAAATGCAGGCTTTTCATAATATAATGCGTAGAAAATCATTATTGCAGTAATTGTATTCGTTATAATTAATATAATATCAAGTATCAAATTAATTGAATAAATGCCAAAGCACATGCTAATAGAATTGAAACCACAAAGTATTAGAGCTGATGCTGCCACATATAATGTTGCCAGCTGAAATGCCTTTATTTAATGAAAACAAAAAAAGTTAAAAAAAAAAAGGAAGAATCATATATTTTTTTCTTTTTCTTTTTCTTTTTTTTTAAGTATTACTAATCGAAATTATTATTGAGAAATTTTTGAATAATTTGTGTTATTCATAAAGGAGCAATTGCGCATTTTAATATTAATATTAAAAGAAAAATTTGCAATACTTCCTCATATATTGCCAAATTATCATCGAAAAGTAAAATAAAAATAAAAAAAAGAAAAATTATACTATAAATTTTTGCTTTCTATAATTTTCACAATTTCATGTAATAATAGATTGAAGATTAAATTTAAATTAAAAATTCAAACTTCTCTTATTCTTTGCTATTTGATTATGAATTGAAAAAATACTTTGATATGAACGGTACCACTGCAGCATCGATGAGTGGACTGATAATCGCTATCATATTCATCGGTAAGAAATATTTGGCACGGCATGTTGCAACATCTCATCTTCTAGTATAGCGTTATTAGTATGCTAATTCTGTAAAGTTTCTTTTTTTTTTTTTTTTAACAATTTATGGATTTAATAAATTATTTCTGTAGACAGAATTTGATTGATTGGAACTAAACACTGTGATTTTGTTTTTAATCTTTTCTCATCTTTCTAATATACAAAAGATAGCTGATGGATAATAGTAGCATAAAAAACATGCTAATTGCCGAAACTATCGTGCTAATTTATTTTTAGATAAATGTCGGACAACATTTAAATTATTATTTTTTTGCCTTTCTTTTTAAAAAGGATAAAATATCACAAGTTATTTGATTTGAATTTTAGTCGGAAAAGAAGTAGCAGAGGAAATGAAATTTTTGACAAAATTCAATCTGAAATGATTGGTATAGAATTTAAAAAAAAAAAAAAAAAAAAAGAAGAAAAGGAAGGAAAAATAAATGATATGAGTATGGAAGGCATGAAAATAACGGAAAAAAAAGTAATATCATTAACAATTTTAGGATTTAAAATTGTTATAGGGGAGAAGCGGAGATTTATTTGGAATGTTTTAAAAGCTAATAACAATTAATAATATATGAATAATAATAATAATAATAATGATAATAATAATAATGAATTTGATAAACCGATAACTTCTAAAAAGAATTATTTACAATAATTATTAACAAAGCTAACTAAATTATAGCAACAGTTATAATAATTTGTAATCAGTGGTATTGGTGAAGAAAATACTATTTTCATTTTAAGAACTAGTAATCACTGTTAAATTAAAAATGGTGAAAGATATTGATGAAAGTGAAGTTATATTAAAAATTAATCGATGTTGCAATACTATTTTAATTTAAACAATAATTGGTAAATTAATAATACTGAATTAAGAGATAGTGTATTTTAGTATTTTGAAAAAATAGCGACAATTAATTAATAATGATAACGGTAAATATTAGTGGAAAGAAGTGATTGCTCATTATTGAGAATGATAATCAGCAATGATAATGAAAATAATGATAACTCGTAATAACGAATAGGAAAGCGAATCAATTCCAATTTTTGCAAAATTTCTTTTCGTATTGATAGAGAAGGGAGAAGAGTGAGATGAAAAAAAAAAAAAAAAAAAAAAAATGCTTCGTTAAGGATTGAAAGTATATGCCAATCTGCTCGATCCTCACGCCAATATATTCGTAAGATATTTGTAAATACAGCCATTAATTAATTTACTCTTTCAACAGCTTCCGTAAATTCTTTTTTCTTTTTTTTTTTCACCATATTTTGTGCCATAAATTTTTGCAAAAATCATCGATGAAAGTACTTTCCTTATCATTCATTTTCTTATCGATTAGATATGCTTGTTATGATTTTTTTTTTATTTTTTTATCACTTACATTTTGTTTTTGTTATTTTTAAGCTTTTTGATTTATATTCTAAATTATTTAATTGAAGTTTCATTTCGGATTTTCTATTTTTATGTAATTTATTGACCAATTAAAATATGTTAAGTAATTTTTCACTATACGTCATATGTGTTTGTGGAAATATATGAGCTATAAAATGGAAAAATTAAATGTTGAATCAAATAAGCTATTATAAGTAAGTTACCTAATAGTTAATTAACTCATAAAAAAAATTTGTGACTAATTTTTTTTTCCTTTAATTGTAAATTGTCTAAAAATTCTGCAATAATTTTAAAAAGGGTGTAATGAAGATTACTGGTGATTGTTGATGATAATAATGACGAAAAATATCCTATCTATAAAATATTAGGTATTAATTTCGAATATTAGACGCTTTAGTGTGAACTTTCGATGTTAACTTTTTTACTAGATGCTTGAATTTCAGAATTTCAGATGTCAATCTCGAAGATTTCACGCTAAGTTGACGTTTTTCTGAGTCCCAAGCTGTTAATACTAGACCTTTGTTTTTTTAAAATGAGTTAATTTTTGAATTGGATGGACTAACTGTCTGTATCAGATATCACTTCTAAGTCTTAAGGTTATACTTCAAAATTAAACTAATTTTGTAATGTTAAACGCTGCAGTTTTTCTTCTTTTTTTTTTTCTCTCTGTTATTCCATACAGATGTTAATAGGCATCTTTATGATGAAAATTTTTAAGATATTTGAATCAAAAATTTATAAAATTTCCATTCACAATTTCAAAATTTATACCATTCTCTTCAGCTTTTCCAGTAACAACTGCCACAGCAAAACGATGTTAGCTTTTTTTAAAAAAAATTTTTGTAAAAAGCTTACTTTGGTTTCTCGTCAACATTTACTTCACGGGAATAATATAAAGTTATCGGCATTTTATCAGCGAATGAAAAAATTATCAGTGAATAGTCTTTAAATAAGGTCTGAAAATACACGCATCATGTTAAATATAAATGAACATTTTCTAAAAGGAAAAATTTCTCAAACTCATCGTAAATTTATCGTTATTTTATTTAAGAAATTTTGAAAAAATTCTTTAAACATACATTTTTAGACTTGATGATAAAAGATAAGGAAAGAATGATTCTGAATTTGGTTAAAAAATAAATATAGCTAAAATTTAGCTGAAGAATTTTACATTTTTGTCACCGAATCAAATATTGCTGAATTTCACAAAGTTTAAAGTTGAAAAAACAACCTTGAAGTCAAAATACTGCAATATACTTTTTATTATAATTTATTCATAATGATAATAGTGATAATTATTGGGCAACTTTTCCTAACGTATGTTTTTTTTCTTTTTGTCTAACTAAAACTAGCTAAAACATTAATTATTTGATGAGACCATTATTTTCTTCGTATTTTTTCATTTTGAAAAGTTTCTAAAACAACAACAGTGACATAGCTTTAGTAATTTACTAATTTTCAGCACCATGGATCACAATAAGAACATTTTCTAATAAAAATTTTCTAGTTTCTAGCAAAAAATAAAACAAAGATTTTTCAAAATAAAAATTTGAAAAAAAAGAAAAGGAATTTTGAAAATGATGTCAAAGATTCAGTGATATTTTTTGCACATTCTAAATCATTTAAAAGTAACAACATCGTAAGTAACTTTCGAAATGATAAACATAAATAAAACAATTGAAAAATAAAATAAAATAACACAATTAGTATTAGATGAAAATACTTAATAAAATAAGTACCAATAATTATGTTTATCAATTCAAATAGATTATATACATGTGCATATATACATATACATACATATATATTTTTTTTTTCAAAATAAAAATTTTAAAAAAAAAGAAAAGGAATTTTGAAAATGATGTCAAAGATTCAGTGATATCAGCAATATCAATACTTAGTAAAATAGGTACCAATAATTATGTTTATCAATTCAAATAGATTATATAATGTACATATATACATACATATATTTTTCAAAATAAAAATTTGAAAAAAAAAGGATATATATATATATATATATATAAATATATATATATAATTCAAATAGACTATATACATGATATATATATCCTTTTTTTATATATATATATATATACATCCTTTTTTATATATATATTATATATATAATCGTTATGATAAGCTTTTCGTCCGCTTGTCAATAGCAACCATCATTCATTATCATATATCATTATATTATATCATGATATATAAAAATTATATATATATATATACATTATATATATATATAATTTTTATATACATTATATATATATATATATAATTTATATATATATATATATATATATATATATATATATATATATATAATGCGATATAAAAAAATTGAGGCATATATCACAGCTTTGTTAGTTATCATTTCAAATTAATTTTGAATTAAGAAAAAAGCAAAAAAAATTTACATTTCCAACTAATCACCGATAAGATTAGTTCCAGTTAACAAATAATCATTTATCAAAGAGCAACAGCATGTATGAAGCTCATATTTCTACTTGTTCTTGGCTAGCAAGAAACTATTCAGCTGATCAACGATCAATCGTTATGATAAGCTTTTCGTCCGCTTGTCAATAGCAACCATCATTCATTATCATATATCATTGATTCCGCGAAGGAACGAAAAAAAAATCTAACTCCTAGCCCATTTCAAAAATAAGTTCTTTAAATCTAAAAAAAATTTCATCACAAAGAATTTTGGAAAAAAAGAAAATCATTTTAATTGCAATTTTTCAATTGAACAATTCAATAATATGTTATTTTCCACGCTGAAAAAAAAAAAAAAAAATTCCCACATAATGATTTTTGTCTGCTTAGAAGCTATTGATGAATTCCAGAGTTGAGAGTTGAAGGCTCAGAATCGAGAAGGAATTTTCTGGAAAAACCCTCCAATGATCTTTTAGTTTTCTAATTTCTGTATTTTACATCCCTTGTTATTGTGATGAATGATGAAAGCAAAATCAATTTAATCAAAATTGTGTCAGTAGGAAGACAAATGTTAATATAGCAGGCAAAGTTTTTTTACCAGTCACTTCAAGCTAAGAGTTCAAAACTCTTTTAGATTTTTTTTTGCTTCCATTTTAAATTTTAAACTAAGCGAGAAAATTTTAAGAGCTTTTTAATCATTCTCAAATAACTTTATCTAATGAGAAAACATAGGCCATTAAAGGAGACGTCTAAGAATCTTGTCGTATGTTTGCCAAAGTTTATTTTAAACACGCAAGGGAAAAATGATCATTTAATCGAAGTGCGATGTTCTTTTTTTTTTTTATTTGTTTTCAATTAACCAATATATTGTGATTTTATTTTCTTATAGAAAATTTTTTCAATAAACTGATCCATCAATTAATTAATAATGATTGTAAGAGGGCAAAAGAATAGTTATTTGAAACTGAATGACATATCAGTTCATTGGATGCTGATAATTTGCTAATTAAAATACTTGACTTCTTTTCTTGATATTAATTTTAAGAAGGCAGAATTTAGTTTTACTTGAATATAGCAAATTTTATATAAATTTGTTTTTCACTGATAGGCTGAATAAATTGATTCCCTCATCACCTTTTTGTAATTAATAATGAAAAGTATTTTAGAGAAGAAATTGTTATTTAAATCAACTTGCATGTTAAAAGATTGAAAAAAGATTGATATTAGACAACTTTTAAAAATTAGATTATTTAGCAAAGGCAGAAATTTAAAAAAAATTAAGTAAATAATTCGGAAGAAAATTAAGTAATTATCACAAAATATTTATTTATGTAGTATCTGGCTGTCTTATTTTTCGATGAAAGCTGTAGTAACGGATAACCAGAAAAATAATCAAGAAATAATTTCAATTTTGAAACAAATGTTTATCACTAACTCGCAACCTTACGTAATTAGTAACTTGCAGTGATTAACTGCGGTATTATTTGACTTAAGGCGTTGCTTATCAATCATTTTAATAGAACAACTTTGTATGTAGTTCTAAAACTTTATTGTCTTTTTTTTTTTTGTGATAACAATTAGCTGTTAAATATATTCCTATTATCAACGCACCCTGCTTATTTCACATCGACAGAAAAAATTGAAATATGAAATTTTCTCGGCAAAATGTCAATGTTTAAACATGAAGAACATTTTGAAATACCTGAATTTTTCATAAAATTTAAAAACTTGCTGAATTTTTTCGGAATAATTTTCTTTCTCTTTTTTTTTTTCGTCAAAATTAACAAAGAATTTTTAAGGGGAAAAAAAAATTCAAGCAAGCATAGGAAATAAGAATAGAAAATGTTGACAGTACAACAATGATAATCAATTTTAAATTTAAAAAATATAATAAACGACCATTTAATAACAATAAGTTTAGATTAGCAAAACTAGTTTCGTTCGCAAACAGCATTTATTTGAATAATTATTTGCTGTAATTTTAATGTTTCGTTTTATGGATGTAATTTGGCAGTTAGGAAACTTCTCAGTAGCAAATTTTTATTCAAAAAAAAAAAAACAGAAGTTTTATGTACCCTTAGGCGGTTAACTGTTTGAATTTTTCTTTTTTTCTGTGAAGAGGAAAAAATGGAAAAATCAAACAAGAAAGTGAGAAAAAATTCGTTTCATTCTTTTTTTTTTTTTTTTTAACAAATTCAATAGATTGAACATGAACTTCTTTTTTTAAAGGAAAATTTACAAAATAATTTAATCGCTAGATTTCTGTGTTTCTTGATTCTTTAGTTGGTTGAATGAATGGTTTCATTTTATTGTTAATCCGATTGTTTGAAAATAAAATTCATTTATTTTTGTATTTTTAATGAAAAGGAAAAAAAAGGCTAATGTACATTTAAAATAAAGTTCTAAAAATTAAATTTAATGAAAAATTAAAATTTCATAAGACTGCAAATACGTTTAGTAGTTGCTTTATTCTGGGTAAATGCCTGCAGCAGTAAACCAAATTTGCCAATTAAATCTTAAATTTAGAAGTATCATAAAAAATATCGCTGAAAAAAATCTTTGCAAAACATTATAGCTATAACATCTGGTATCCAGATGTTTTATTTGATCGGGTCAAATAAGAAATAACAAATATTTTTTATTCTTTCTCGATTCCTTCTTGAAACTTATTAGAATAATAATGAAATGAAAATGAGAAAATATAATTTAGGAAGGCATATGATCATTTTGAATTATGTTTAATCAATTAAATAAAACTACATCTAATTAAATTGAGAAACATATTGAATCCATATCAATTAACAAAATCATTAAACAGTTCTGACATATCTCATTGATTATTTGTCATCTTCCCCATTTTCTCCTTGCTAACTTTCCATTGTTTATCCGAATTGCTGAACTTTTTAAAGTAAATTTGTAAATTTTTAGTCGATTTCTAGACGTATTTATCGAAGTAAAAGTTCGGGCAACACTTAAAGTCAAATTTACTGCTTCAAAAAAAATAAACAAACAAATGGTTAAAAAAAAATAGAAAAATAAAGATGTAAAAGGAAAAATACAAATTAGTGAGTTGAAACCTTTTGCGCAATTCATATAGACTTTTGCACTTCTAAATATTGGTTTATAAATAGGGACTTACTTTTTTTGTTTTATTTTAAATTATAATGTATGTTCTTGTTTACTAACATCCCAAAAAAAAAAAAAATTATCACCAAACTTGGTGATAAAGTAAACTTTTGGAATCTCCAGAAATACTGATATTCTTTAAAGAATTAACTGCCCGAAATTACAACAAAACTTATTTTACTGTTAAAGAAATAAGTAATAAGTAAAAAGAGAACTTAAATAAGAGAAATTAAGTTTTTAGATATTAATTTTTAAAATACTCCACTATCGTATGCTATAAGTGGAAAATAGAGAAGTTTCGAATTTTTCTACAATAATTTAAAATTTCACTCCCAGGTTAAATGTACTTTTTTATTTTATTTTTTTTTTTTATTTAAATAGTTTTTGTAAAGAAATTTACAGTATTTCGCTTTTCTAAATTGAATTCTTGGATGCCATCCAAAAAAAAAAAAAAAAAAACTTAGCGTACGTCATATTAATAGGAAGTTACGTTTTTATTGAAAAAAAAGCATTACTAATCCATTACAATATTTTGTTTTATAGCTCTTTCTTATATTTTTCGAAATTTTTAAAACAAATATACTATGACTTGTACTCATTCATCAAAGTAATCAGTCAAAAAAATCAGTTTAAAACAGAATAGAACCAAACAATATGACACCAAGAAATCTCCCTAAATTGTTGGGGAGAAATAAAAAAAAAAGAAGAAAAAAGAAAATTAAAATACTAATTTGATCGTGTATTTTACATGCATCTATTTTTCGCACATTCCGGATATGTTCATCTCTTGTACATTCAGGAGTTATCCATTATCTGCATATTCCGGATATGTTCATCTCTTGTACATTCAGGAGTTATCCATTATCTGCATATTCCGGATATGTTCATCTCTTGTACATTCAGGAGTTATCCATTATCTGCATATTCCGGATATGTCCATCGCTTTCACAATTCTAAATATATCAAAATTCTATATATTTCGGACGTGTCCATTTCCTAAAATATGACACTAGGGATCTTGTCACCCCACTCCTCTATTCTTACTAATGAATTTATTGATAAAACCGAAATTCTCCAATGATGGATTTTTTTTTTTTCATTTAAATTATTGGAATTTTCCATGATATAAACCTGGAATTTACCATGGAAAAGGAAAAAAAAAAAGCCAGAATGTTGATGTGATAGCGCATTTCGCACATGAGAATTTCCTGAAACAAATCATTTAACTCATTTTTAAATCTTAAATTTAGTTTCGAAAAAAAATTTTGGTTTTTCCGTACAAAATGTAAAAAAAGAAAAAAAAAATAAGATAATCTGGTAATAAAAATTGCTGTTATATGATCAGTAAATTATGATCTTATGCGAAATATATTTTATGTGATTTTTTTTTTATTTTAAAATACATTTTACGTGAACAAATGAGCGTGGTACCAGTACTTTTACGTGATGTCATCTAAGGGTCATCAACTATTCCTTTTAATTATTCCAAGTTAGACATTTGAAGTAAATGTTTCACTGCAATGCAAAATGTGATGTATAACTTGCAAATTATTAATTGTAAATGGAAATTAAAAGAGTCTTAAACAGAAAAAAGTTTTCGAAACAAATTTGACTTTAACAGGTAGTTAAAAGAAAATTTTTTGATTCTAGCGAATAACGTTACAAAAAATTTCAGTCATTCTTTTATTTTTCATTCTTCTTTTATATATATATATATATATATATATATATATATATATATATATATATATATATATATATGCAATAATATGATAAGAAGCAGTATTCCAATATACCTATTTCATTTTATCATGATATATGTATATAATCGAAATCGGACGTAATGTTCATTTGCCAACATGATGATAACGTTATCATTCATCGGGAAATGATAAAAATAGGAGAAATGATAAGCGGAAGAAGTATGGGGAGGAAACGAGAAGAAGGAAGAGGAATCGATGGAAGATGAATGAATCCGATGGATATTTGTATCCGAAACAAAACAACTGGTTATCTAATCATTTATCATTTCATCTATCACAATCATCACAGCCATAAAACCAAAACAATACAACGATCAGTAATACTATACAAAAGAAAAAATAACAATTATTTTATTATTTTGCGCAAATTATGCAATCAAATATTTAATCTTTTTTCAGCTTTTTTAAAAATTTAAAAAAAAAAAAGAAAGTTTTCGCCTAAAATTTTCTGAGTCTTTTGTTTTTTGCTTTCCTACCTTTCTTAGGATGGTTTTTTCTTTTTTTTTTTTAATTTCTATTACTATTCTTTTTCCACTTTTTTGTTTCAGACTGCTTTTATTCATGATTAGTTTTATTATCATTATGATTAAAATATCACACTACAATCATTTTCTTTTTCCTTAGAAAAAAGAACTGGTCAGATTTTTTTCTTTAGCAGAGATTTTTTTAAAATGGAAATATTTCATAATTGAGAAAGCTTAAAATTAGTTTAATTAACCATTCTTTTCTTTTGTTTGTTAAATTAAGTCATTTTGTTCCGATTTTTCGTTTACAATACTAATTGATAATTTTAAAAAATTTTTTTAAACTTTCTATCCGATTTTATATCCATTCTCTCCACTAGTGAAAAAAAAAGACGGAAAGAATGCTACAGATAATAAATTGCAAGAGACTACCTGATAAAGCTTGCTTATCAGTTCTCTTTAAACTAACAAAGTTTCAAAATTTTAACAATCATTTGCGATCTTTATAGACAAAATAAAAACTTTTTTGCAGTTCTACTAAAATTTACTATTGCAACAAAAGTTTTTCTTTTAATTCCCAAAAAATTTTATTAAATGAAATGAAAAATTTGCTAAATTATTCGCATAATTATTCATCATTATCATAGAGAAAGAAAAGCCACAATATTTAAAAAATAAAAATAAAAAAACTAACAATATTTAATAATATTAATGACAAGAAAAATAATCGAAATAAATCCCTTATTGATAGATCAGGCAGTTAATTTGATAATTATTCAGTCAAAATGAATATCCAATTATTTTTATTTCTTCTTTTCATGCATAGAAATTTTATTTGATTATACGAATTATTCGTTTTTCAATTTTCTTTTTTTTTTTTTTGTAAATACTTTTATCCACTTAATCGTTGCTCCCTTTTTGTATGTGACATTATTATTTTCTTTTTTTTTTTTCTTCATTTTTGTCCGAAATTTCGGTTAAATCTTTTCATTTCATATTATTTCATTCAACTAAAACAATTTTTAAGGCGGCTTTTTTGATTATTTTTTTACTCCTTTTTTTCACAAGTTTTTTTTAGCTCATTATGCTTTCTTTTTCTCTATTTTTTACTTTTTTATTTCGCACTTTTTTTTCTTTTCTTTTCTTTGTTTTTTTTTTTTTTTAATGTGCAATAACAAAAGGCTTATTTGAGAATAATTAAATAAAAAACTTCACATATTTTTCCTTTTCTGTTCATAATTTCATTTTCTGCTTTAATTTTTTTTTTTTTTTTGGTCATTTACAATTCATTCGCAGGTGTTTTTAATGCATAAATAAATTCAAATGTTTCATGAATTCATACTTTAAATCGTTTGTAACACCAACTGAAAATTGATGCCAACAAAAAAAAAAAAAAAAATTTATAAAAGCATAGATAAAGCCAATATGCTTACTTACACTTATTTGTTGATTTGCTTATAGATCTTCTACATAGTCACCCGAGAGTTGCTGATAGTAATATTTTTGTAAAAGTTAGGTAATATTTTATTTATAGAAACGAAGATTTAAAGTTTCTTTGAAAATCCTCATTTTTTTTCATTTATTTTTATAAATTAATTTTTGATTCCTTATTGGATGAATTCTTTTTCGCTCAATCGTTTCTTTAGAAATTGAAAGAAATTTGATATCGCTGAAAATGACTGTTATTGAGGTTAATCATGTTAATCAGTTATCAGTTTGATAAGGAAATGAAATATGATGCAAATAATTGCCCTAGTTTATCCTTATTGTTAATGAACATTTTTCTATCGAAACCATTAACATACTAACGTTAATTAATTGTCATATTTGACTAACTGAAATAATTTTTCATGCTTCCTTTTTAGGTCACGTGAGTCATTTTTTAACACCACGTTTGTCTGTTATTATCTAATATTACTAATCCTGTGTATCATTACATACCTTTAGGACAAAAATGTTTAGCTGCTGCTTTCTTTATTTTCATTTATTATTAAGATCATTAAGTAGTTTTGAGCGTATTCAGCTGCTGATAATTGTGCAATTTCAGTGGCAAATTTTAAGCTTCCTTGTTGAAATATAACCTTGCCAGTGTTATATTAAATTAAATATCAAGAAAAATGCTTCCATATTGAATAATTAATTTTTCTTTTTTTTTTCTTTTTCAGCGAAAATGAAAAATAAGTTGTTAACCGCATTATTTTAATGTTGAATGATTTACTCGATTTTTATTTCTTGAATCGTTAAAATTCCACCCAATTACGTACATATATGTTGCACATTTTAAATGAGCATCTATTCATAGCTGATAATATCAGTTGATAATATCAGTTTATATAAATTTGCAAATGCTGTATGCCGTGTCACTAGGTCCACCCAGTAAGAGTTTTTTTTTTTTTTTAAACAAAGACAAACTACTAGATTAAATTGATGAAACTGATGTTGAAAACTGATAAGATGCAAATTTTAGCAAAAATTTTCGAATTAACAAATCATCTCATCAGTTTTCGTTTAATTATGAGATCGAATCGATGAAAGCAAAATGGATAAAGGTTACACTAAATATATTAAAGGTCATGAGAAAAAAAATTCTGCTTAATATTAATTAATCAGTTCCGTTTTCATCCTTATTCAGTATAAATTTTCGCAAACGTTCACTTACGTACAATACGCTTCCATTCAATTTATCCCGTAGCAGACATGTATATGTTTTACGTAAACATTTTAACGCATATTGATACATTTCACATTTACGTACATCCCACTTGCGCACACACACGCAAACGTACACACCCATCCCCACCTGTATTAATCCATCCCATACTTACATCCATTTTCTCATACTGAAGCGGTTTTTATTGTTTATTTTTTAATGAATCAATCACAGAATGTCCATAAAAGATGATGAAATTAGGAAGAGAGATAAGATTGTTATCTGTTCTTGTCGTTGCTTCTTGCTTACCTTTGTTTTATTCACTCAACTTCACACTTCACCGAATTATTTCATTTGTTTAACACATATCATTCATTTCATATCATTCATTTCATATCATTCATTTCATATCATTCATTTCATATCATTCATTTCTACGCATTTATGCATCTCTTTCTAGTGATATATGTAATTAATATATGTACTTATTTATTCAAATATATTTACCAATTTTCCAGATAGATGCACATTAACATTAACAATCATTTATGTATTCTTGTAATATTTACGTAATAATTTAATTCATTTTTTATGTAATAAATTTATGTAATAATTGTAAATAGGCAAATATTTGTTTAAAANATTCATTTTTTATGTAATAAATTTATGTAATAATTGTAAATAGGCAAATATTTGTTAAAAAAAAAAAAAGACGTACAATTGAATGGAAAATCAAGTGAAGGTATTCCTTGTTGCTTAAATATTGATCAAGAAATTAAATTAATTACCTACGAGTAACCATATGTACATGAAAATAAAATAAATGAATGTTATATGAAAATGAATAACTAAATTAATAAATTATTGCTGTATTCTATAAATATACTTAATCAATATATCGCAAATAAGTAACAGGGAATGAATTTGATCAAACAGATGTTATGAATGTCAATATGAATTAATCAAAATATCATATAATATTAACTAATTCATTGCATAATTCATTTGATTTTCAATATTAATTAGTTATTTAATCCAATTAATTTTATCCAATTCATTTTCTTCTTAAAAAAAAAAAAAAAAAACTGATCACTTCCTTCTTCACTCATACCAACCATATTCACCCTCTAATCCCGCTTCTTATTATCCCGTTTCTCATAAATCTTTCCCCGATTGCCTATCTCATTCGAGAAACTTGTCTTGAAGAATAAAATTCTGGAATTGTTGTTTAATTCAATATCACCTACCGACTACAGCAAAAATTCTCGCCAATTATATTGATAAGTCCTGTTCCATTCGATTGCTTGAAATCATCTATCATGAATAATATTTTCAATAAATCACTTTTAATATTAATATTTTCAGAAATCACTGCATTTTTTTCTCCATTAATTCCTTTATCAGTTTTATTAATAGTTATTATTTACTAATAATATTATCCGATCAACCTGCTAAATACCAATTAAATCTTTTTTTTTTTTTGTTTGTTTGTTTGTTTCTTGTCGTAAAAAAATCCTTTTACCAAAAATTTGATAATTTTTGTTTTAAATTATTTGATCAAAGCGGAAATTCTTGCTTTTCATAGGAAATCTAATGCAGTTATTAATAATAACTGTTATTAAAATGCTCTAATTTGTAATCGTTTGCACTTACCAATTAAACTTTCTTGTCTTTATTGTCGTCATTGATATTTGCAGATTTCTATTTTTTTTTTAAATTTCTTTTTTTTTTTTTTTTTTTTTTTTTTTTTAAAGAAGTTAACAATTACTTTTTTTTTTTTCCTTTTCAGATAATGCATCTTCTTCCATTTTCGCTATACTTATTTATTTACCTACTCCTATCAACATGTAAGTTAAGCAATTCACAAAAAGTAAGTAATTCTTTTGATATAGCAATTTTATACAATAAAAACTGTTGATTCAAAATAATGATTTTATCATGAAATGAGAAGCAAACTTTTAATCATTTAAATTGTCAGTGAATTTTCCTGAAAAAAAAAAAAAAAAGCAGAAAACAAATTTGTATCAAATGGCACACTTTGTCAATAAATTTGTCATGTTATCAACCAAAATGCTATTAATCACTTGTGACAATGATCGGAGTGAAAAAATAGAAGAGAAAATTAAAAACTAAATTTACACATTTTGATTTTTCAATCATACACTTCAATCTGTCAGTCTAAAGTTTGACAGCTCTAAAAAGTTGAATTAAAATATCATAAAATGAAAGTTACGGTATTTTCTTGTTTTTGCAGTTACCTAATTCGCATGATATTTTTGCTTTGGCTAAAACGTTACATTTGCCATATATTCCATATTTTTTACCGAAATTACCACTTTTGGAAACTTCAAAGAGGACGAAACTTTATGGCTTGCCACCCTTACCAACTCTTTCTCCAGGTAAATTTAACCATCAAGAGAATCTTTTTTTTTTTTTTTTTCCTTTCTATTTCCTCTTTCGTTGTTTCTCTTTTGAAGAAGGAATGAAATGAGAGAAAAGATAAAACAGTTCTATTATTAACTAATTTTAATTTATAGAAAGAGAAGTAGGTGAAAAGAAAGGGAAAAAGATGAAAGGAATCATCGGTTAAAACCAAAAACACCTGTAAAATGCGCTAAGAAAAGGAAACGATTTAGCATTTGAGTAGGTAAAGACAAAATAATTTGTTAATTACTCCTATCAATGAATAGGTTAGTAACATTACTGAAAAAAAAAAAAAAAAGATTCGTTCCCCTTTTTGCCAGTTTAAGAAATGATTAGAAAAGGAATTAATATTTTGCTTCAGTTTCTTTTTTTTTTTTTTCTTTTTTCCGAACAAGATAGCAGTNATATTTTAATGTAAAAAAAAAAAAAAAAAAAAAAAAAAAAAGAAAAAAAATTTGATATACTAATTAGATGTAATGATAAAGTGATTAATTATTGTTATCGTGCATGCATCATAATGTGAGAAAAGTATCATCACAATTGTCTTGAAATAGCAGAAAAAAGACGAACTGATAAGAATAAATCTGTTTATTTTAGAGCGTAAGCAACTTTTTCTTCATTTCTGGTGCTATCATTTCGTCCGGAAAACTTTAAATAAGATTTAAAAAAAAAAAGAAAAATTTATTAAGACATAAGTGTTTAATTCTGGTCATTTGAAATATAATAGTAAAAGAGAACAGAGATTGATAAGCTTTGAACTTTTAATTGCATTATATAGGTTGTAAAGTTTCATTTTTCGTATAAAATAGAAATACAAACCAAAATTGTAAAAAAAAAGATATATATATATATATTTTAAATAACTTTTAAGAAAAAAAAATAGTTTTTATGCCAAATTCATATTGAAATTTATTTCGAAAATTGCTTAATTGATGTTTTTTGAATTTTAAATATCTGTGCCAAATTAATAACTTGTTTATAAAAGAAAATTACTCACACACATACTTTTTCACCAATATTTATTCATCATTTAATAATTATTTTTCTAGTTGTTAAAATATCGTAAAATTTGAACTTTCAGACTTCCTAGATTGTCTAGAATCAATTCCAATTTTTAATTCCAAATTTTCGGAATGAAGTGTAGTTAGAAGATGAAGTTGATTTCGATTCATTTTAAATTCATAAATGATCCAAATTTTATGCTGCATAGGTTAAAGACACAAAAACGTAACTGAATGAGGAATGAATGTTTCACTGTCAGTTATAACTAAACATGAATAATTTATCCATGAATGAGAATCCTGAAGGATCAAAATTATGCTGGTTTCAAAAATTTTCTTGCTCATATGTGACATTTGAAGAGGTGCTCAAAGGAAGAAGGAAAAACAATTTTTTTTTGTCTTCTTAAGGTACATTAGGACTGCAATCATGAAAATTATAAAAGAAATTGACCAGTAAAATATTAGACAAATGACATTTTATATTATTACATAAGTTGAAAGGGAATGGTTTTGCATGAGATGATTGGAAAGGAACCAAAGGTTTTGTGCAGGAGTGCAGGATAAGTTGGACTTCTTTTTGTTCAACGATAACAAAATTTTAAACTTAGCAAGTGATAATTTTTATTTTGAATCTAATGAATTTTAATTTTGGATGCGCAAATGACGACCACTGAATTAGCAATTGTGCTAAATCGTACCACATTTCCACCATTATTAAAGCTATTCACCTTGCCATTAATTACATTACCACCACCACCAAACATCGATTCTTATGGTCAGTTCTTTTTCTTATTTTTAATTACTCATAAAATTTAAAAAAAAAAGAAAAAAAAAGAATAAAAAAGTTATTTGCCCATGATAAATATTTTTAATATTTGCAATGTAAACAACAAAAAGTTTTGAATGATAAATATGAAATTTTAGATGGTTTTGTAATTTTTCTGAATTCATTTTTTTTTTTTGTCAAAGAATGTAAATTTTAAATAAGATATACAATTCCCGATCTGCTAAAATTAGGAAATATTGGAATTACCGAAATCATAAAAGATCCTTCTTTTTTTTTTCCACTTGGAAAAAGTAATTAAAATAAAAAAAAAATGGAAAAAAAATAAAGGAATCAACACAATACCGGAATTACCACCACAACATGAATCAATCTATAAGGGAATGTTTGCACCTGATGGTAGTTTGATCGAAAAAAAGAATACAACAGTAAAAGATAAACAAACTGAAACAAATCAGGTAATTTTAAATTTGTCAAATTTTCATTCTGTTTTTTTTTTTTTTTTTTTCGTAACTAAGTAACATATTTTCTAATTTGAAATTTTTTTTTTTTTTCTGCAATTATAAAGAAAATTTTTACATTTTTAACAAATCAAATGATAATTTATTTACCATCAAAATTTTGTACGACATATTATTTACAAAGATTGGATTTTGAAAAATGAAAAAAAAAAAAAAAAAAAAAATTTCAAGCTATTAATTTCATCACTTTATGCCTTATGCTCACAATTTGACATCATTAATTTGCGTAATTTCCATTTAACATGGTGCTAATTAATGCTATCCATGTAATTAATTTTTCTCTTTTATAGATTTATGATCATGATGGATTAAAACGATTTGATACAAGCTCACGTGGAATTCGAATGCTAAATATAAGAGCTGCTGATGGTCCAATTATTGATGATGATTATGATTGGCATACAGTTAGTTTTCAGATTTTCATCTTTTTTTTTTGCTTACTATCAAGTTTTCTTTTAAATAATAATCATATAATTATCTTGAAAAAAAAAAAAGCTATAATTATCTAATAAGAAACAGTTATTAATTTATCTAGTGATCATATCAATATGATGAGAAATGTCTATCTAAATTTTGTCCTTCGCCACGAATTAATGAATGATGTATAAGCATATATCTATCTGTGTTATTGTCTGTCATTAATGATAAGCATAACAGTGATAATACTTATCATTGGCATCGTTCATTTCATATGTGCAATGAACACGGTTATTATTTAAATCGTATAATTTCTAACATCTAATATCAGTTTTTTTTTTTATCATTTTCATTTTGGTATTTGATTCTGATCTAAACATTGATATTTAGCACAGCATTATATATAATATATACAATCAATGATTTGCAACTCTAATGTATACAAAGTTTGTTATTATGGTTCAACAGTTTCTGATGAAAGATTAGTCCAAATTATCAAATTTTATAAATAATTATAACAAAATACCTGCTCAACAATGATAGATATTATTACAATAATGACATGATCACCAGATGAGCAAATTATTGATGCACTCAAATGTAAACGAAATTATCAGCTTTTTTTTTTTTTTTTTTCAAATTATATTTTCTTTATCATTGCACATGATAACAGTTCAAAGACAAAGATAAATTTACATCATTTACTGTTAAATGCAAGCAGATGCATTAAAACAAAATAAACCAGAAGCAGTAGCAATCAGCGGTGATTTGCTATGATATTTTGCATACTCAACATGATTAATCATGATAATAAGCTACCTTAAATCTTAATTGATCAATTTTTATAATTGTAGGATGAAAGAGTTTCTGATAATCACAAAGAAAGTATGTTTGTTGCTAATTTCTTACGTAAAGCTGCGGCTCAGGATAAAAAGAACCAATTGAAGCAATCAATGAAAACAATTAAAGATGAAAAGGTAATGAGTTCCAATAAAAATATTAATTAAAACTATAAATTCACCATAAAAATAGCTTTTACTTTCACAAATTTCCTCACAAATTTTATTCATAATAATTTATTTGTAATAATTTGTTTTCTTTTTTTTTTTTTTTCATTAAGATGATCACTTCAACATCCAGATTGCACTCAGTTAGCGGTGAAACATCAGCTATTGATAGCACAGGTTCATTAACTTTTCACTTGATTTTTACAATTTTAATTCTAATTTTTTTTATTTCAACTTTTCGTTGAATTATTTTTTATTAATAATAATTCCTTTTCAATATTTTTATTAATACTTTAGCTTTCAATAATCAAATAGAAATTTCAATCTATTTAATTTCTGTTTCCTCGGTTTTTGAAAGTCAGTTCAATTTTGATTGTCTTATTTTTTGCCTTTTTCTAGAAGAAAAGAAGCAAAAAACTTCTAATTAGTTTATTTTATTTAAAGTACTTCCGTTTTATATGGAAAATTTGTTGCTGTGAAAAATCAAATTCTTTACAATTTCTCAATTTTTTCATTTTTAGAAGTGAAACCAAAAGTGAAATCATCAACAATCGTACGACTACGAGCTTTTGCTTCCAATGAAAATGATAGATTTACAGCGAAAAATGATAATTTTTATTTCGGTACAGTTTTTTCTTTTTTGTGACAATCTTTTTTCCTTTCTCAATTAAATTCTAAAGAAGTGATTGAATTGATAAATTTTATGATAGCAATTATATATATTTTTTTTTATTAAATTATTTTCTTTAATGTTTTTTTATTTTACATTATTTTATATAATAACATTATATACAATAATATAAAGTAAAAAATAAAAAAATATATAAAACACATATTTCCTTTTTGTTATTTACCTTCTTTTCCTTATATTATCTTTTCTTTTAAATTTAAATAACTTCATCTTAAAAAAAAAAAAACATCAGGATTTGCAAAAAATAAAAGAAGTGCTGCAGTTGAAACATGAAATTGTTACAGTACCCGAAGATGGACAACAAAAACCGCATAGAATTTTCCCTCGATCGGATCAATCACCAGCAGGAAATAATTTCGGCAACAAAACTGGAGCATTTGATCAGTTACTGATCGGACAAACGGTGAGAAATCGAGATTTGGATCGAACTACAATTCGGCCTAAATTTGTTCAATTTGTCATCCGTAACGGAGAAATTGAGCGTAACGAAGTTAAAAATACGCAACCGATGAAGTCTAAATCATTTTCACATGCAAATTCTTTACCTAAAAAAGCAAATGAACTTGCGCAGCATCAAAATCGGACTGATTCTTCGTCAAAAGAATCCCCTAAATTACCAGAATTATTGGCATCAAAGAATTCTGTTCTCGCTGAATCTCGCAAAATGATAAATTTTACACCAAGCATGAAACAACTGCAACGCAACCCCACTACCATTCCGAAGCTTCAAAGAATCGGAATGGAAATTCATGAGCAAAAGATCGTACCATCAAACGTCCATCAAGATTCCATCAAATCCGTTCAAATCCCGATCGTTCACGAATCTGCTGATACTCCCCTATTACAGTATCATCATCAGCAACAACAACAACAACAACAACAACAACAACCGCAATTATCAATACAACAAGCACAACAACAACAAAGACAGCTACAACTACAACAGCAAGAGCAACAACAACAAGTGGAACTTGAACAACTACAACTGCAACAGCAACAGCAACCTGTTTTATGGGTCAGCTATAAATATATGTAAAAAATATATGTATATATATATATACATACTTAAAATCAACTTCTGAATATCATTTCGAGTAAGTGTTTGATTAATCTTTTCTTGCCTAATTAAGAAAATAAATAAATAATTAAGTGAATGAAAATTTTCTAGTGATTTTTTATTTTTACACAATTTCAGAATATTCCAAATGCACCTGTACAAAATATTCCTCAATCTGGGCAGTATTATAATTGGAATTCTCAATATCAATCACAGCAGCAACAACAGCAATTTCTTCATACAACACGTAATCCCCAAGATGCAGCTTATCTTCGTGAAGTGGAAGAATATGATCATTTTTGGGAAGCTGAAAATGTTGGTTATTTAAATAATGGATAAATTAATTAATTAGTTTTTTCATGCTGCTTATGGAGTAGCAAGAAAAAAAAACTATCAAATTTTAGTAATTTTATTATATTTTGTTTCATATGAAGTAACAAAAAAAAAAAAAAAAAAAAAAAAAGAGAACATGACATTTTTAAGAAGTAGGAAAACTTTGGTTATTTAAATAATTAATTAATTAGTTCTAAACTAAAAACTGGTGTTATTTATTTAGAATATCAGAAAACTAAAGAGATGGCAAATTTTAGTAATTTGATTAAAATTCATTCAATAGATAGAAGAAAAAAACAAGTTATAATAAATATGCTCTAGCTGATAAAAAATTTCTTTATCATATTTATCGGCCATTTTTCTTTTTGATTTCAGGCTCGAACTGCAGCATATCATCAAACACTTGTCACTGTATCACCAGCATTCAGAGAGCATGGAACAAATATTCAGCCACCACAAGAGACCAATCTTCAACCAGTAAAAAAAAATATTTTAATTTTTTTTTTTTTAATTCAGCTACATTGGTATTGCCGTTCCGCTTGTCATTTGCAACAATCAGTCTGTTGCGAAATTTTAAATATCTTTGCTATTCTAACTTTTTTCACTCTTTTTCTGCCTGCTTCGATTTATTTTGAATTAGAGGAAAGCATTAATAATTTAAAAAACAAAAAAAAGTTCTTTGGATAATTCGATAGATTTTAGGCACAAATGTTTATGCCTCCAAACTATCAATCAGGAGCATCACAGCAACAATATTTACCGGTGTGTTTGGTTGCTTGATGAATTTGATTTGAATTTAGACTTTAAAGCAGCAAAGAAAAAAAAAAAAAAGCTAGAAGAAGTTTATTAAATTGTGCCTACTTTTCTTCATATTTTAAGAAACAAATTTAATTTTTAGTCATTAGAAAAATTTGTAACTTTTAAAGCTATATTTAAGCAATTTCATCAGCAACGAGCATACGCACCTCAAATTTATAACAACAATGAGAGATCAGCTGGATTACGAGAATTGCATTCCAATGTACAGGTAGAATGTTTGATTTGTTTCTATTATATTTAATTAACATCAACAACTAATTTTCATTGTTATTATTATTTTTTTTATTTTTTTTTAAGTGATAAAATATTTCTTGGAGAATTATCTGACAGATGAAATATTTGCCAGGTGTCGAAGAGCAAGCTATAATTCTCTCTTTTGACTATTTCTTTTTTTTTTCCGAATATTTTATTTTTATTAGTTTACTAAAGAAAAATTGTTTTCTATTGTTCAAAAAGTTTATACTTGATAAAATTTCAATTTAAAAAAAAAAAATGAATTAATATGCTCTTTTCTGTATTTTTTTATTTGGTTTATTTATTTGCTGGAGAAAAAAAAAAAAAAAAAAACTTGTTGCTCATTTTACAAAGAAGTTACATTTAGCAAAATTTCAAATAAAAAAAAAAAAAGAAATTCTTCATAACCATGAAATTTTAGGATAACGAGTTTAATATTTATTATAATATTGGAATGTTAATATTTTATTTCTTTCTACTCCTGAAAATTCAAATTTTTTTTCATTTAGTCTCAGATACCGGGTGCACAATCTCAACCTCACAATATTCCATACTTCGCAACTTTGGCACCAGTTCCAGTCCAGCCTCAGCTTCAAAATGGCCAACATTTCTCGATCTCATCCCAACCTCGATCTTCCCCATTATATTCTCTGCAAAGGCAACAGCAACCACTTCAAGGGCAACAAGTACCATATCCTCAAAATCTAGGTTTGTAATTTAAAACTAACTTTTTCTTACTTAATTTCAAACCAAAACTTTTTTTGTTATCATTTTTAAAATATTGAAAAAAAATTTTTTCCTCCGAAATATAACCTTATTCTTACCAAACTTAAAATTTTAATTTAAAATTAGCATGAATTTAATTCACTTTTTTTGCTAGAAATTAGGATAAGGTTCTTTGAAAAAAAAAAAAAAAAGAAAAAAAAAAAGCATATATAACAAATTGTAATTGATTTACTGGACAGGCAGGCAATCAGGAACTCTTCATCCATTAGATCTGCCACCAAATCCACTTAAGCTCGATCTTGACCCATTATCTCGAACTCTTTTCGGTGGACTTCTTGGGACCAATCCTCGGGTATATTTTTGAAATTTTCGTTTTCTTCTCAGTTTTAGCAACATCATCATCTTTTTTAAATTAAATTGTTAGGAAGCATAATATTTTTTTAGCAATTGGCAGAGTTAAAATACTGAGGAATTAATAAAGTAATAGTAAGATTTTGTTTGTTGGTTGTAAATTATACAGATAATTGAAGCCTAGTCTTTCAGCTACTTATTGTTCATTCGGTTTAAATTGTGTTATAATTGCAATTTAATTAAATCCTGAGATAATCTATATAATTTTATAGCAAATAATGGGTCATTTTAACAATTATTAGTTTGATAATTGGCTCATTTGAAAAATGTTGTGTTGTAATTAAATTATTTTTTCTTTTGTAGGTATGAGACGGTACCAACAGCTGTCCGATGCTATTTGTTTGATGATCATCAATCAAATTTGATATTTAGGTGTTTTAATTGATATTTAAATATTTATTTGTGATAAGCTAGAAGTCATATAATGACCGGTGATTACTACAATTATGTATGATTTTAACACTTTAAAGTTTAAAATCATTAAGATCATTAAGATTAAGAGTCATGATTTGATTTCTTCTATGCTTATTAAAATTTTTGTTAAAAATTTCATAACAGTAAAAATAAGAAATGTTAAGGAAAAGTCTAACCTAATTTTTAAACTAATCTCAAAAAGTTTGATATAAATTTCACAGTTTGACATTTTTGATTCAAAAAAATTTCTCCAGGAATTGCATGCATTGGTTTACAAATTTTTTTTCCGAAACTATTGAAATTATTAAAAATTTTAGCAAGATAATTATATGCACGCATTTAATTAAGTGTTAGCCAATTTCACATTTAGCATATATAATAATTATTTATATGTTTTTACTTTGTGCATAAAATTTTTCGAATAAAAGAAATATTAGGCGCAAATGCTTCATACCGATTGATAAATAAACATTATCTGGTCAATGAAATTTTTCCTTATTATCTCATTAATTACGTCTTCTTGTAAATTTTAAATATGGGTTAAAATATTAATTATCAGTTCAGTTATTTTCAGTAATTTCAAACGGTAGGAAAGCGCAATGGTATTAAGATTAATTTAAAACAAGATAACGAAATTATTTTTGATCATTCTTTCCATCTGAAATTGTTTGCACTGATCATTATCTTTTACATCTAGAATTCAATTTAATTTTGATTCAACAATCAAAGAAAATAATGTTTCATTTATCAAATTTTCCATTAAATTTCTTTTTCCTTTTTTTTGTTCCGTAAAGAGTCTTCAAAAAAAAAAAAAAAAAAAAAAAGAAAATAGAAACAGTTCATTTATAAAAATTATTATTCCCATTTTGTTGTTGATAGGATAAGTTACTAAATGGTACAAATATTATAGTTAGAATTTTTGTGAAACCTATTGCAACTGTTTTATAAAAAAATGTAATAAAATACTTTTATATATATATATGGTTCGTTCAAGTTGTTAAATTATAATCACACGAAACTATAAATTATGAAATTTTCAAAGCTTGTAAAATTAGTCTCACAAATTCCTGACAGCATTAATTTGGCTTCTTTGCTTTCAAATCATATTCTAATTTAAAAAGGAAAAAAAGCCCAGCGTTACATTGCCTTGATTTATGCTGTTTATCACTGCTAGTATAAAAGTTAAAACTGAGCTATTTTTCTTTCCTAGTAATTAAATTCATCATTTTATTTCTGCTGAATAATTAAGATTTTTTACTGCTAATTAAATTAAATTGTGCTATTGCATTATCATTACAGTAGCTGTTCATTTAGAGAAAACTATAGTTATAGCTCTTTGCGATTCCTCCTCTATATATTTTTTTTACCTTTTTATTTTTTGTATGAAAATACAGATGAAAACATCAAGTTTCATCTTCTTTCAATGTCATTTGCTAGAAAATATTTATACTGTCTATGGGTCTTTGAGTTATTTCTGGTTAAATTAAAATAGGTGAGAAATTTAAAACGCACAAGATTTAAAATTTATTTATGAACAATTAAATCAATCACCAGTCTTTCTTTTTCTTTCTCTGGATAACTATTTCATTTACTTTTTTAATCAATTCTATGAAATTTAAAAAGAGAAACTTCATTATTAATTAAATCATTTTCAAGTTCATTTTTTTCTTTTTGCTGTCCGAAGACCAGTATGAATAAAATTAATATTTAAAATAAAGCACAATTTTCAGTTTATTATGTAAATTTTCTCAAAACTTTTTATCAAAAAATAAGGAATAAATATTTGGGAAAAAGNAAATAAAGCACAATTTTCAGTTTATTATGTAAATTTTCTCAAAACTTTTTATCAGCAAAAATAAGGAATAAATATTTGGGAAAAAAAAGTGTTTTAAGCATTTTTCAATAATTATTTCAGTGAACTCTACAGCTGAACTGTGCTATCAGTAAAATTTGGTTGTCAAGGCATGAAGATATTCTTCGCTTTTTTTTGTGAATTTCTATTTTTAAATTTGATTTGGAAATGCAACTTTTCATATTTTTATAGTGATAGGAATTTTTATCACTTTTTCCATTCAGTGGAAAAAGAAAAAATTTTGCTCATAAAATGTAAAAAGGAAGTTTCGTGAATTTTTTTTTTTTTTTTTTCAATATTTGCAATTTCGAAGTCGGCATAATTTCTGGATAAAATCACATGAAAGTTATTCAGTATTTAGTAATTTGTCATTTAAAAAAAAAAAAAAAAAAAGAAACAATTATTTGAATTTTTAACTGCTTTTTAAACAATACTGAGATTATACTATAAAATTTTTTCATAACTCATAGGACGAGTTAAAAAAATATAAAAGTCCTCCTTTTTTTTTTTTTTTTTTAATCATTCAAAAGCACTCCAACCAAAACTATTAAAACTATTTGAAGGCGAACTTGAAAATGCAAAAGCTTTTTTTTTTTTTAATTATTCCACAAATACTTTAATCAAAGCTATCAAAAATATCTGATCAAAGGTTCAATGTCATAACACAGTGTATGCTTTTTTCTTTCCCAACTGTTAACTAATAATAATTTTCGGTGGAAAAAGTCTTTAATTCAGATCACTAATGGCTGAAAATTTCCATACGGAGTCTCTAATGCTGATGATATTTGCCTATATAACTCTAATTATTATCATTTTACGTATCGCACTTACTTTTTGCCAATATACAATCAGTAATGACACTGATAGTGCTAGCCCGAAAGTACAGTAAATTTAATTAATTTAAATTTCACTTAAATAGCATTAAAAAATAATTAGGTCTTAAAAAATGCAATAATTAATTAAAATTCTCATAATTATGGATTCTACGAACAAATATTTGCAATACAGTTGATTTAGATTCTATGCTAGTGTAGAATATCAGATGTGTTATTAGAAGTGTAAGTTAAAAAGTAGTCTTAAATGAATGTTTCTTGGGCAAAATTTCATTACTTAGCCGAATAATGATTAAAATAAAATTTTATTGAAAAAAAATTTTTTTTAATGTTTTAAATCTACAAACATTTAAATTATTTTCACTTCATTTGGAGCAAAAAAAGAAAAAGAAAAAGAAAATTTGATATAGCTCGAGGAAGCAAGGAAAAATAATGAAATTGTTAAATAACCATATTTTCGTTTGCCGTACAGAATGTTGTCTTTTATATCAGTCATATTATATTAGCTATATGAGTTTGAACAAACTTACAGTTGAAATGAATTATAAGAAAAAAAAAGTCAATTCTCGATTCGATCATTTAGAAATATTTCTCGATTCCAGAATGAACCTTCTTTATCGCTTCAAGAAGTAATAATCGTGAACAGAGATGAGAAAAAGCAAAATTCGAATCAAAAACGCTTATCATCTAACGGAAATCACAATAACAGGCGTGAAAAAATTATAAAATATATTTTCATTAATTATAAATATTAATGGTAAATTTGTTTCATTTATTTATTTTTTTCTAATCTTTTCAAAATCTTGAAATTCTAGAATTAAGAAACTGCCAATTTATGAAAAGTGTCAAATGATTTCATGTAATTTATCATCGAAAGAGGAAAAGCGTCATGCAATTTCTGAACAGAGTAACAGTTATTTCAAAATTTGCTTAAATATTTAGGTTAAGTAAAAAATTTTAAATCATTTTGGAGTTCTTAAAATAACTATTGCTTATATCAAAGTTTTCATATTTTCCAGACCTTACTTTTTTTGCTTCCAAATATTATTTCTGTTTAATAATATTGAAAGTGTTATTAATGTTCACTAACTGCAACAATTAACATTTTCATAGTATAGTTGAACAAATTTAGTAAGAAGACAGAAAAATTTATAACTATTGAGTTTCAGAATCAAAAGGAAATTTCGGGATATTATCAGGAAAGAAGTGAAACTGTAGCAAAAAAAAATTCACGAAACTAAATCTTAGGCTTAATTTTTATAAATGCTACTACTTTCATCACTAAAAGCCCAAGTGATTAATCAGAAAATCGTTGGCAAATAACCCGATTGAATGGTTTACAATTGAAAGCCAATACATCACTACTCTGAATATAGAATTTATGTAAAAAGGTTTAGCAAATTTCGACTAATACTAGTTTATTTGGAGAATTAAAATTATTAAAAATTTGTAGCCTCTTTGGATTCGTCATCAATGACGGCGAAATCTCGCTTGAAGCGAACGAATGATGGTGAGTTATGATAATGTTTCACTGATAAATATTTCTACTTTTTTTTTTGTTCTAAACATATCAGTTCATGTAAATGGAATGTTTTTTACATGAAATGAAATGAAATAAATATAGGAATTGAAATTTTCCTCATTAAATCGTTAAATGTTGGCAAATGATTTCTCATCATTTCTATTTAATCTAATATATAGTTAAATGAAATGAACATTTAAAAGTTGTAATGAGGATTTAACAAACTTCAATAATCACATAATCTAATAATTAATTTAACAATAATCTAATAATAAGTATAATTGTTTTCACTTGAAGATGATTCATTTTGGATACATACATTTCAAGAAAGTGAACTAAGCATGGAGAATCCAAGCATACCACATACATCAGCATACGGAATGCGTAAAGTTGGAAAGAAAACTTACATTGAGTAAAAAAAAAAAATTAATTTTTTTTTATTTCAGCTTTTTTTTTTCAAATTAAATCAAATTTAAATGAAAAAAAAAAAACGACAAATTATGAAATATGAGTAAAATATTTCCTATTATATACAGTATCCGATAAGCAAATGGTTAATTTTTCTATCTAATATGGTAATAAGATAGTGGTGATAATACGATTTCCCTATAATATTTAACACGTATATATGCTAACGAACTAAGATTATTTATATTCTTGTATTAAATAATATGTGTCAAATAATTAATTCAAAAAAAAAAAATGTGAAATATTTTAATTACCCCTTAAGTTGCATTGATGAAAAAAAAAAAACACTAATCGAATATGAAATGGAAAATTTTTTTGCTACATATATTATATTATTCGAAACATAATGATACCTCTATTTAATGATCAATTCTAAGATATATTGGAACATAACATTTAAAATTTTATATCTTTTCAACACTTACTCCTTTGAAGTTACTACAATTATTCACGAAAAATTAACACATTGCCTCTGTTACCAACCGAAATTATCTAGTGTTATAAAAAAGTTATTCACTCCCCACTACTTGAGAAAACCATAAAACTCAATTTTTTTCTTCACCTCAAAAATTAAAATTTCTAATTTAGCTTTTTTTTTTTTTTTTTGATTCTCAGATAACATTTTCTTTTAGTGATACAAACATTGGCTCACCAGGATCAAAAGCATTAGAACAAAAATCATGTGAATATACAGAGTATGTTTGTATAATTCACATCATACTTTAATTATTGTTTGCAAAAGGAGAAAAAAAAAAAACATTTCTCCGCTAAATTTCTAATTGATTAAAAATGAAACTTCTAATTACTAGTAGCAAAATATTTTATCACTAAATATGAAAAATTGCTGAAATGATATTTTAGAACACCGAAAAAAAGTCACCACGGAAGATGACACTTATGATTGTGCTTTGGTCAAGCCAATTTGTACCAAAAAGAGATATGATTTACTTAGTCTTTTGACGGAAAATAGTTTTATTTCGTGATAAATAACTATTCCTTTTCATTATTATTGGAAGTTATGATAATTAATAAACTCAAGAGAACTGCTCATTACTGTATGATATTTCAAAATAATTTCCGTAGGAATTTAGGATTGTTGCTTTTTAGGGACTTCATTTTTTTATTGCACAGGGGAAGAAAAAGACGGAAATGCTAACGAGATTTTTTTTTACAAAATAATAAAATGGTTGTTCCCATCTTCTTTCCTCAAAAAAATTTTGCATTACTAGGCACCTTGCTCGATACATTAAGTCAGGGAAAGTAAAAGTTGAAAAATCTCACCACCGAATGACATAATGCTTACATTTCCCACTCTATGGTTGGAAAAAGATGACAAAGTAATTTAAAAAAAAAAGTGCCCCAATTTATTTAAATTATTGTTTTGTGAAAGCTAGTAAATAATAAGGCGATTGTATGTTAAGTTTTAGCATGATTTAAAATAGGAAGTCAAAAATGAAATAATGTTTCAGATAAGTTAGAAAATTGTCGTACAAATTTATCCTTGATGACTATAATTCAGACTATAGACCGACTTGAAGAACTCTGGCCTAGATCCAGACAAAAAAAAAAAAAGAAAAGGCGAAGTCTTGAACACCACTTTATTAATAAGAGTTTAGCAAAAATCGCGAAAGCAGTACACAAGTAATAAACAAAAGGAGAAAGAGAGACAAGCATTCATTAAAAATTATAATAATGCTTCTTTTAAACCGACTACAATCTTTTCACCATTAACTGTAGTTGACTGTCGACAAAAATTCATTAGAAATTCATTCAAAAGTCGTTTCGTAGGACATAGATCACTGAGATACTGCTGAATAATTGACTCTTTCCAAGGTTGCCGAAGAGAAAAAAGTAATTCTAACCTGCAGAAAAATTATCTCGATCGAAGAGTTCGCATAATTACATGAAAGTATTTATGATTGTGTTAAATGAAAGACGTAAAGAAATTAAAATTATAGAAAAAAAAAAACCTGGACTAAACTTTACACCACTGATATATGCAAATAGTTTTATAAGTCTTATCCTCCACAAAAGTTTAGCAAAATCGAAGTTTACAGGTTAAAGCAATTTTAGTAAATGATATGTCTTACTGCGTCAAGCGCAAAATATAGAGTTCAGATTGTNGTCTTATCCTCCACAAAAGTTTAGCAAAATCGAAGTTTACAGGTTAAAGCAATTTTAGTAAATGATATGTCTTACTGCGTCAAGCGCAAAATTAACCGGCAGATATAGAGTTCAGATTGNTATAGAGTTCAGATTGTTTTTTTTTCCTGAATCTACCGTGTACAGAATCGATGCCGCAAAAACTTTTCTTTTTAAAGACCTGATATTGTTTAAACAAAAGCTTTGTCTATCGTCGATAAAGTAATACTTTCATGGTGCTAACCTTTTAATAGGCTCTTCCGGTAAGTCCTCTACATTTAAATAACGAATCGTTTTTCCAGCAGCCAATTCATCGTCGACAAATGCAAGTCCTTCCAAATATTCTTCCTGAAATCCCAATAAAGGTAAGAGAATGATGGCCTGAAATCTAGGATAATCGACCTATCAGTCGGTGGCTCCCAAACTCTTCCAGCAGTTCTGACTCCATTACCTCACTACCATGACATTATACTTCGAAGAGCAAATAACCAGCAAACTACAACTTGCTAGCCTTTCAAAAACTAGAGGAACCTATTGAAACAAAAACCGATAATCACAGTTATTCTGATTAAGGAGTAAGAAAGGATAATCTAAAATCACCTTGAATTCAATACCAATTGGCAAAATTTGTAGCAAAGTTTTCTTGAAAGTCTCATATTCAAATTTTACGGCTGCTCTAAGAAGTTGAGAAATCTTTGCACGACAAATTGCTTTTTCATTGACTTGATGCGTTCTTGTACCATTTTCTGACATTTGCAACCATAATAAAAAATTTCATTCAGTTTTTTTTTTTTTTTTTTTTTTTTCATAGCTATAAATGATTTTCAATACAAATATTTAATTTCTAAACATATTTACAGTACTTTCCTGACACTCAAACCTTTAAAAAATAAAATTTTCAAGTAATGACAAAGTTATTAATGGTCGTGCCGATAATAAGATTGGAAGTCATACTAAGAATTCACAGTATTACTAAATATTACTACAATACATTTTTAGATTCATTAATTTTCGAATTGATAGAAAAAGGGACAGTTTGGATGCGAGAAATTAGATAATAATATATCACCACTTACGGTACACGGTCACATTTTCATCAAAATATGCATAGCGACAAAAATGACTACGAAGCCTTGATATCTGACGATAATGTATGAACTAATGATTAAGTACAAATTTACAAAGGACCTTCAACAATGTTGCAGTACGTTCCGATTAACCACTGGACTGCTTCTACAGGAATATTTTTATCCGGCAAATGCTTTTTGAGCGCTTCGCTGAAACATTCCATTCCAACGGATTCAAGAATTATGCCTGGTTCTTCATCATCATCCAAATAATCTACTAGCTCGGTTACTAGACGATCATGAAACTCTGCTGACAATAATCTAATGTAACCTGCAAAAATTGATGAATTGCTGCGAATAATAGCCAATGAATAACAATCGAATTGCATATAGCTATACTGTCATGATTTTATAATCGCTGAATTTTTCTAGTACAAAGAACAAAAAAATCATCAATTTTTTGAGAAAAAAGGATCTGAAAAAAATAACCGTTTAAAGTTATAACAGGCAAATGTTCGAGAGCTTTTTGTAATTGGATTTCACTCATTTGAATAATGTCTAGCAAATCTGCAGCAGTATATCTGAAATTTGTTCTGCAAATTTTTATAAATTTTTTGACATTGAATGAAAATTTATGTTTCATTTAGATTTCATTTAAGCCATATAATAACATTCTACAACTTTCATAGAAATTATTAAGGGATAAAGCACCATTTATATTCGATGCACTTAAAA